>SRMA01024323.1:0-36169 GCA_007224835.1 Danionella cerebrum
GGTTTTAGTCGATCCACTGAAAATCTCCGGAACTCTGCTCCATACTGCAAAACATTTGTACAATTACAATTTAATCTGCTAATGCAAACGTTTGTTTGGCATTAAGGTTGACTTAATATTTGTTTAAAATATTGTATATACAGTGGCAAGAAAAATATGTGAAACGTTTGGAAATTCATGGTTTCCTGAACAAACTTTTCATAAAAAGTCAAGGTTATTGAAAAACAGCCAAAAACAAAATGGTCAAAAAGTAAGTTATGTATAGATTGAGTCAGGTTTTAGCCAACATTGAGTCCAGGAAAGAGAATATGCAGTTTGGAGGTGTGGACTACAACGACTTTGACTGAAAAAAAGTTAAGAGTGATGGTGTTTGCTCTGCATAAGAAGAAATTGCACCATTTCTCCCCTAAAATATCTTTCAGGGGACCTACAAGCAAGAATTTTTTTTTCTATAGACTGAAAATGGTTTAGAAACTCACCAGTTTACAATTAGGCAAATTCTAAAAAATATAAATAAATAAAACAATGTAAAAAAAGATCTACAAAAAGACCCTACCAAGAAGTGGGTGCCCGATCTTATCAAAATGACACCAAGAGTTAGGGTTGGATATTAAAAGGGTTTCATTCAATACCAGTGTCAAATCAATTCTTCAAAACAGTAGCAGTTCTAAACAAAATGTTTTCAGTACCATTCAATATGAGGGGCTCCCCGTCCCTATATGACCACCCACCTTTCAAATCTCCCTCCTCAAGAAAAGGTCTTGATATATTTCTATGTAAAGATGTTTCTCTGGTGTTGTTAACTGTGAACACTAAAGGCTGTAATTAAACATATTTTGATGGAAATTAGAGTGAACACTGTGGCCCTGGCCTCCTCATCCAATTGCAGTGTTCCTTGAAGAACTGGAGCTGTTGTACCAGCGAGGGGGTGGTCATATTAAGCCCTATGTATTAAGAATGGGATGTCACTTTAATGATAGCTACTGAAAGTTGACTTGACATTTATTTTAGTCAATAAAAGAGTGAAGGGCATCTTGAAATTCACAAATTAGTCAGTGCATGCCTCAAGACCAAAGTATACTTCACAAATGTGGACAGGTTACCTGCAACCTCAATTCGTACAATCACGATCGATGCTTCCCTATAAGGACTTCCACTTTGTCCCTTCACTTGAGTTTCGACTACCTGTTGTAGATGCTTGGACTCTACAACCTTTCTACTCAGCTGAAAGAATGGCCATACACAGATATTTCTGCACAGAAAGAATATCCTCTTGACATTTTGAGTTTACATTTAAGAAGACATAACACATGCTTCTTGTGATGCCAGATAAGCAAAGGTAAAATGTTTCTGTTTCTTTTACACACTGCTGACTCCATTTAATCTGTTTAGCCGTCAAATGTGTCAGGAATCACAGACCACTGACAATGAGAGATAAAGAATGTTATGCTCTGTCTCTAAAAGCCTGTTTGTCAGTCTTGGTAGCACTTCTGTTTGTACTGAGGAAATGAAGGCAAACAGGGAGCTGAGACACAATGGTAAAGCACACAATGCCAGATGATGAGTAAGCAGATCAACCTTCCACAACAACACACTGGCGGATGTCACTGCATCCCTGCAGCTGAGCAATGGAGGTGGACTAACCCAGACATTCTCTTTACTCACTGAAGTCATGTCCACGTGAATAGGTTTTTTTGCGTTCACACATTAACAAAAAAATGTGTCCATGTGAAAACTAACACCAAACCAACCAGTGGCAGCCATTCAAAATGTTAAAAATGAGTATTCAGATCAGTCTTTTGGAATAGTGGATGGTAAACCGGCCTACTCAAGGCGACGTGGGTTTGAATGCAGAACCCCTCGTCAATTCCCCACCCTCCTCTTCACTTTAACTACTTCTCTTCCTCTCTTGATACTGGATGAGTTTTTTGCAACAGTGGTCACAGGAACTATATCTTTAACCAGGTGAAACGTGATTGCGTTCATTGTTTGTTTGTTTTTTTATCGATGGGGGAGGTTGTTGGATAAGGAGTTGCATTGAATACCGTCACTTGACGTTTAGCCATATGAATCACCAGAACAGGTGGCTGGCATCCTCTCAGTTTGCACTTTCACACGACGTCACGGCCACCATTTTATCAGCACGTAAGTCAAAGAAATGTCTGCAAAGAATTCTGGGTCGTACATGTAAAAATAAATTGTTTTTTTTTCATTCATGTTGCTCCACCTTCTCTTTTACTATACCCTGAGCAGGTGGGGTCTTGACTTTGCCTCCTTTTGCAGTTGGACACTATTATGAAAGAGCCTACGAAGGTTCTTTGTTATTGGTCAGGAAATTAGCATTAATGGACATACTATAAATGTAAGGCTCTAAACCTTTTGCAAATATTTTAAAATTTATAAATAGTGTGGTTTTTATGAGTGATACATGATGAGTATCATGATAACTGCTTTTGAATGAACTCATGATTCTTTTTGAAACTAGTGTAAGCAGAGAGCTTCTAAGCTTTGTTATTGGATGAAGCAGCCTTTAAATATATAAACACTCAACCAAGCACACTATAATTTGAGCGAAGCTATTGTCCATGAGGAGTATTTCCCAAGAACTAAAGGGGTAACTTAGAAGTTACATCTCAGATCACATGACTACCATGCAGATGTGAGTTTTGGCTCAATGCGTGGGCAGTCCTGTCCAGTCTGTGAACACAGGCTTTGCTTTGTCTTTTGTAACATCGGTTAAGATTGCAGCCTACCAGTATTCATTCACGGAGGAGGCTGCTCTATATAATTAAGCCCCGATGATGAGAGTCCTAAATTATCCAAAGGCACCATATCATTATCTCATAAAATATAAATATGAGGCCATAGAACGACATGTACAGAGTCACTGTGGTGATTGGTGTATCATTGGGTTAACACTGACAATGTGATTGAATACACCTCACTGCTCCATTGCAAAGTCTCGACCAGGACCCTACTTTTGGCTCCTCTCTGCTGCCTGAGCTTCTTCCCTTCTGGGATCATTGTAGGTGAGCCGCGACTGCTTGCTATTTGGTTCTTCGTTGTTCACAAGATAACACACGACATAAACAGAGACATCTTAGAGCTGTTGCACCTGAGTGTGCTAAAGAGCTTAATCAGTAAAATATAAAAGTTAAAGTGGTGCTTATTGTCGATAATAAAAATACTGAAAATGACTGACTATTTTGGTATGGCCCGGTGAGCTTCCATTATTAATTATGCCCTCTCTTTCAGCAATTATAGGCGGGATACAAAATTACCAACATGGTTGCATAAATGAATGAACCCGAAGAATTTCATTTCAAAACAGATTCTTAAATATTAAAACAAAACAGTAAGATATTTCGAAATAATACTTGTTAGTGACCTCTTTTACACCAACAACGTGATTTCATGGAGCAAAAAGGCGTAAATGATCTTTTTACCATTTTCCAAACGCAATGCAGCTTGTTGCATGGCTATGGCAACTTGTAAATATTCTATATGGCGGAACGATTAATCAGTTTTGTAGATGCAAACAACGTAAAAGCGGAGTGTGAGATTAGAAACTTATCGAATAGGTAGAATAGCCAGACACATTTTAAAATCTTTAAAAACACTTCCGGTGCATTTGAATTTGTGCAGGTTCTGTGATTCACCTGTTAAGGTCATTATTTGTTTTATATTTCAGAGACAAAAATTTCATTATTGCTAGACACGGAATCTATTCTTGAGAGTCATTTCTCAAAACTGTGTCAAATATTCGTCTCGCAGTTGAGTATTTTCAAGACGCTTTCGAATTTTCAGAGCATGAAGTGGCTTGTATTCGGCCACAACAGCAAAATGGGCCTGGTGGGGATCGAACCCCAACCCTCTAGTTCTAGGACGACCAACACAACCATTTTGTGCCACTTGCCGCCGACTATTTGGAGTGTCCTTACAATTGACAAGTTGGCATTGTACATTGTTTATCTAACATGTGGTTTAGATCTGGATCAGTGCATAGACATTCAATTATTATCCAGGTGCAAACTCGAGGCTTAAACAATCAAGACTTCAGATAAATGTGAATTAAGCAACTCATAGCCCGACCGTGTCTAACATCAAACCCTGTGTAATTTGAGTACAGTAAAAAAAACAACAGCTTTATCAGTCCTTCGACCCTGACAGGTTTGGGCAAGTCAAAACACTGCTACAACTAGATACTTTACAACTCTTTCTGTTAAAAACCTGGGTGACAATTAACAGCACCTAAATCTCAATCTTATCATGTTTGTTTAGTGTTCTAAAGCGGTTCATTTCGAAAAGAGATCAAGCTAGGTCACTGGAAAAGCAGTGAAAGAGCACTCGGGGGAATGTTTCTGGAAGACCTACAAAGCCTTAGAAACAACACTAGGTTTCCTACAGATAAAAGAAACAGACCGGCTCCTCGGATTGGCACAATTCTTACTTCAACCCCACCCCCACCCCCCCTCACACGCCCTTATCTAATGTAGAGTTCCGCTAAGACCAAGCCATCCTTGCTTGTCACGTACCAAAACTGGATTCACGACATCACAAAAAAAAACACAACGTGTGGTAATGAGAGATAGTGACATCACAAAAGTGACTGTTGAGTAACACATCTTTTGCAGCCATGCTTCAGACATTTTAAACATTCTCGCTATTCAAGTTTGGGTTTCACAGATCCATCCTTTGATGCTTTTTACAATGGTTTCTGAGGAAAGCGGGTAGATCAGGACCAATCTTGTATCTGGTTTGTCTAAGACATAAGAAAAGTATTGAGGCCCTCATAGAGCATGAACAGTAGGTTCTTTCATTGACAACAGTGCCACGGTCGTGAACTAGATTGCAGCTGAATAATGGAGGTGAATAATCACATAATAGGAGCACAGTCTGGATCTGGGTACATACTGCCCATACTTTACAGAATGTCTTTTATAATTGTATCTATTACCACATTATAAAAGTCTGGGTGTGCTAAAATTTACAGTTTAGTTCCTTTGGTGCAGACAAAATTACAAAATGACACATTCTGTTGTGGTCAGGAAAGGATGGCGTTTGCATTTGATAGCAAACCCCTTTTCAGCCTTTGTGGAGCGATATTTCTTGACCCTCTTCTTTCCTTCCCTGGACAGGTCACCAGCCCATAACAGGGCAATACACACATTCACACCTAAGGGGAATTTAGATTATTCAATTAGTGACAAGATTTTTGGCAGAGAATGGCGAGAATCTGCAAACTCCTCCCAAGGTCACCAGCGAGCCCCAGTTCAAAGGCCCACTGCCCCCCCCTCCCCCGACCCAATGTCTGTACAAAATGATTCTATGTACTGGGAAAAAAATTCTCACCAAATACTGTAAATCTCAATTTACAGTATTTGATTATACTTTGATTCAAATGGGTATTTGATTCAATTGGTCCATGCCAAATTAGAAAAAGGACCTAGACCTGGGGGTGTTTGCATTTAAAAGTGAAGTGGTGGCCACAGTTCACTAGTTTGGTGCACACCAAAGTTTGGATGGCAAAGGTCAGGTTTACACAATTTGCACCAGTTTGTTTTAATCAAACCAAACATGACAAGTGTGAATAAATGCTACTCTAAACCTAATGAGTATTTGATTCAGTTGGTCTACGTCAATTTAGAAAAAGCCACATTTTGTCCTGGTCAAAACTTTGCATTTGAAAGTGAACCCTTTTTATGCAATGTGACGCAAATATTTTTGCAATGGAACTTAATATTCAAAATGATTCTGTTTCAAGAATAACCATTAAGGCACTAGTGAACTTTATCTCAATGAAGTCAGTCACTAAGGCCAATCACAGGAATGCAATGCAGTTTCTGGTCAAGAAAGAAGAGGCACCTTTATGCCAGAATGTAGTTTCCTTAGGACAACCAGGAGAAAAGTGATGCATACTGGAAAACATGGTCAGATGAAACCCAACTACAGCTTTTTGGACAGTCAAACACAAGAACACCATTGCCACAGCTCCCACCATTCCCCAGTTCACTCGGTACCAGGAATCTAGTCAGTGTTGAAGGAAACATGAAAAAGAAGATACAAGAACTATAATTTTAAAAAATACTTGGTTTGGGTCGGTATTTTGTGTTGAGCATGATAATGACCCAAAGCAAACCTCACTTCTGGAGGAGAAACACCTCCAAACGGGAAAAGTGACTGACGAGCACAAAGCTCAGACTTGAATTCAATAGAAAATCTGTGGGGTTCACTAAAGTCCAGAGATTGTACCAGAAGTTTAACAAATCTGGAGAAGCTTCAGAGATACTCTAAGAAAAAATGAACTGTTACGTTACAACAGCAAACTACTAAAGTCCATTATTCACCATTGACTACTAACACATTTGTGAGTAGTATTTTTTTATATTCTTGGTTCTATTTATTTCAATATGTATTAAAAACACCACAATCTTCTTGAAAAAAACTTTTTGTATTATTATTATTTAAATATTTACATTCGTCCTTCTGCTAAACACTACTTGGGAAATATTTAAATTGCAATTACAAATGGGGCTAATCATTTTGTCTGAAACTGCAGCCTGGCACTGAAACTGAAAATAAAAGAAAAGAGAGAGAGATTTATTTAGATAACATATGTAAAAATCACGAAACTCCCAAACGTGACAGTTCGGTTCAAGCGCCAAAACTTTTAAAAAGTTACTTTTTACTGATGTGAACCAAACACCAGCCTAAAACACAATCATCTACAGGCTCTTAATTATTAACAATGTGGATAAATAATAAACAAGTTAACGTTATAGGAAGATGGGAGTGCTCGTTGGTTAACAGATGAAGTGCTAACCAAAGTTAGCCTTCCCCACTATCCCATCACCACCACTACCACGTTAACCAGAAACCCTGTCTAGAAACTGCTTTAATGCAGCTTACCTTGCTTTTCACTTCCACAGCGTTCATGGTCAAGCTGCACGAAGATTGTGATTTGTTGTTAAAACTCCGGTTCATTTTGCTCTCGTTTGAAACTTTTCAGTCCCTCCAGGATGATGGGCTCGAATAGCAAAGCCCTTCCCGTGCTGAGCGTCCAGTGTTCACGTGAAAAAGGCGGAAAGTCTGTCTTTGGAAGCGGTTTGAGAGCTTCTCTTATCTTGATGTAGTGTTGCGTTTCGGTCCCGAAGTAAAACTTGTGCAGAAAATGAATTTTGAAAGACTAATCCGCGTCTCTCACTAGGCACTAGGGGGAGTGGGCTAAGTTTTCCCAGATGACATCACCGGTCCCTGTCTGCTAAGAATCCTACTATGAATAAGGTTTGCCTCATGAATATTTAATTAGTAGTGAAATACGTTTTAATGGGATTTTCGTTTGCTGAAAAAAGAACGTCCTAGTTTTTTATTGTTGTTGTTGCTGCAGGGTTTTGCAAATTCTTAACTCCGTCACATTTAAAGACAGTACAGAGAGCAATCAAAAATATAAACGCAGACAATAAACATTTGTTGAAAGTTGAGTGTAAAAAAGTAATAAATAAAGTTACACTGTATTCCTAAAGAATTAAAGTGGTTAAATCAAATGATTAACTTCAACGTTATGTTCAATCTCTATAAAATTTTTGATTGTGGTTGTACACATTTTCATTTAGAATAAAGAAATGTGTAAAATATTCTTAAAAGGAGTTCAAGTATCTTGGGGTCCTGTTTACGAGTGAGGGGAGGACGGAGCGTGAGATCAACAGACGGATCGGTACAGCTTCTGTCGTGGTAAAGAGGGTGCTGAGCCGAAAAACAAAGCTCTTGATTTACCGGTCAATCTAAGTTACTACTCTCACCTATGGTCATGAGCTTTGGGTCAAGACTGAAAGGACAAGATCGCCGATACAAGAGGCAAAAATGAGTTTCCTCCGCAGGGTGGCTGGAGGTGGGTCAGAAGCTTCGTCACCCGGGAGGAGCTCAGAGTAGAGCCGTTGCTCCTCCACATCGAGAGGAGTCAGCTGAGGTGGCTCGGGCATCTGTTCCGGATGCCTCCCAAGGGAGGTGTTCCGGTTATGTACCACTTGGGACCCAGTATACACTGGAAGGACTATGTCTCCCGGCTGGCTTGGGAACCCCTCACGGTCCCTCCCGAGAAGCTGGAAGAAGTGTCTGTGGAGAGGGAAGTCTGGGCATCCCTGCTTAGACTGCTGCCCCTGTGACCCGGCCCCGGAAAAGTGTGGGAAGATGGATGGATGGATGGATGGATGAAATGACATATTTAAGGCTTGTTTGGTTATTTGTTATATTGACTTAGTTCAAGGCAAGTTTCAGCTGAACAAGGGAAAGACAGAAAAAAAATTTAAGTAGCGTAATAAGATATGTTAATAAAGTACTGAACAAATGGCAAAGTGCATGCCTCAGGTCAATTCATTGAGATATCAAAATTAGTAAATATGTTTTCAGGTCAAATTTAAATTTAAGAACGGTTTAATTTGCGGGGTGTTATTGCCTCTTTTCAAAAAAGGGAGGACCAGAGGTGTTCCAACTACAGGTAGAATCACAGTCCTCAGCCTCCCTAGGAAATTCAATACCATGGTTCTGGAGAGAAGAATCCGACTGATAGTTAAACCTAGGATCAAGTAGAAACAAACGGTTTTCAACATGGTTGTGAAACATCAGACCAGCTTTATACACTCTACAGGGTGCTGGAGGGTTCATGTGAGTTTACCCAATCAGTCCACATGTGTTTTCTGGATCTGTAGAAGGTGTTCAACAGTGTCCCTTGTGGCGCCCTGTGGTGGGATGCTCTGGGAGTATGGGGGTCCTTTGCTAAAAATTGTCCAGAGCAGGAGCTTAATTCTCATTGCTGGCAATAAGTCAGATCTTCGGTTTGGCTGCTCTTTGTCACCGGTTCTGTTCATAATTTGTAGTAAAGGGCTGCGGAAGTGTCCAGTTTGGTGATCTTGTGATTTCATCTCAGAGTCTTGCAGATGATGTGGTCATGCAGTTTTCATCAGACTATGACCTCCTGGGTGGTTTGTAGCCCATTTCAAAATGGCTGGGTTGAGTATAAGAACCTCCAAATCTGAGGACATGGTTCTTGGTTGGTGAAGTGATCCTGCACCAAGTGGAGGAGTTCAAGTATCTTGGGGTCTTGTTCACGAGTAAGGGCACTAGCGAACAAGAGACTGGCAGATGTATAGGTGCAGTCTCTGTAGTAATGTGGTCGATGTACCAATCCATTGTGGTGAGGAAGGAGCTGAGCTACGAGGCGAAGCTCTTGATGTACCTGTCAATCTATATTCCTACCCTTTTACCTATGGTCATGACTGAAAGGATGGGTGGGCGCTCCCTTAGAGATAGGGTGCGGAGCTCAGTCACCCGGGAAGAGCTGCAGTTCCTTCACATAGAGAGAAGCCAGCTGAGGTGTCTCAGGCATCTGTTTCCAATGCCTCCTGGGCACCTACCTACCTATCAATCTATGGGTTAATCTGTCCACATACCTATTTGTCTATATTGAGTAGAGTTAGCAGAGACATGGAAATTGATGGGATTGAGAAGTATGGATGGTTTGCAGACTGTGGATTCTGCATGTGCGGACACCTACTTAGTCGAAAACGTCATGGTTAATTAAGTGGGATGTACGAATCATTTACTAACATGCACCTTAACCCTAACCCTAACAAAGCATGCATGAACTGTCAGAATCCATGATGTTTTCGACTACAGGGTTGTCCCCAGATACAGTTGACAGATCATGCGGGATGCACAGATCATGTACTGACAAGACTCTCTCAGTTTTTCACACACTGACACAGAGAAACGGTAAACACAATTTAAGTACAAACTACAAATATGGCCGTTTTGGTCAAGTTCTCCATGACTGATACCATTAGTACTTAAAAGTATTTATACATTATTTTATATAACAATATATATAACAAATATGTATTAACCTGTTCTCATAATTACAATTTGGGGACCCGTGATTTCATTATTCAGAAAGTTACCAAGCAACGTGTGATAGTTATTCATATTCATGAAGGACACGCATCTTCATCCTTAGCCATAGTAAGATTTGAATCTATCTTCTGACTGACTTGATTCCCTCATATGACTAGAAAACAAGACACATGCAGGCGTACATTAAAGATTCTATAAATTCACTCACTAAAATCAGGTCGCCGATGGTGTTCTCGTTAAACGGACCCTGAGCTCATATATACAGAATGTCTGGATGTGCAGCATTCCAGGAAGCGGCTCTGAGGCGCCAAGACTCGACAGCTGTCCTGCTAGGAATGTTTTAGTAACTTCTCAGGCAAACATACAAAAAAGACATATTCTGGTCATCAACCAAAATAGGCCTATGCTGAAAAAGAAATCACAGGATTACTCTAGAATTTCCCGTGGTAAAAATATAATATTCTTCACATACACAGAAAAACAATTGCAATAAATTGTTGCATATATTTTGGTTAAATAAAATTTGGCAGGAAAAAATAAATACGTTTTTTAAATGCTCATAATCAACAAGATTACGCTGTTGGCCGTCTTGTGTTTTTTTGTTAACCGCAAGAGGTCCCTCTAACTCCGTGCAAGTCTGTAGTCTAGACACGTGACTAGATGTCACGTGAACATGATGGAGCCGTTTCATTTCTTTAGTTTTTTTTGTTTTTTTTTTTAAAAAGTGATATTTTAATGATATATTCATAGAAAATGTTTATTTACTTTATTTAATATTGGGAAAATATAGTGGTATATATTACTATAAAAAATAGTATATAAAATTTATGTTAATAGAATAAATACACAGAAACCCTAAAAAATGCATCAAAATGATTATGAAAGATCAATAGAAATAATTTTTAATCAAATAAAATCATTCAAAATATTTGATTGTTTCAAAATTATCGAGGGACTAAATCAAGAAAATGAAACAATTTGCTCATTCTAAAGCAATATTCAGCTTCCAACAAAATTACCTCAAAATATTAAATACATAACAAAGGAATGTCAAATGTTAGAGTTCTTTGCTAATAAAATTTGTAGTACAGTGGTACCTCGAGATACAAATGCTTCGAGTTACGAAATGATCGAGATACGAAAGGTCTTCGAGATACGAACAACTAAAAGCTGTTCTGCTGTATTTTCTGCTTGTTTGTATGCGCTCCTATCTACCAGTGCAAAAAGGGCTTCAAAACACAGCAAACATTAAGTATAGATTACCAATAATGTGCTATAACAAATGTTAGAGTCAAGGTGTCGTAAAAGAAATAACGTTTATAACGTGGAAAGTGCTGTTCTGTAGCGCAAGTTAGAGAAACCCCTTGACGCGCGCTCGTGCTTGAAACTGTTTGTGTCAGTAATTCGTGAAATATCTCGAGAAGTCAACTTTCATACGTAGTGCCGTAATGTTTTCTTCACCCGTTCCATCTTCTCCGACACAACGCTTCACTCAAGGTAAGGTTTCACATTTGTGTACGTATTACGTATTTTGTGTGTGTTTTATTCTGTTTTATAATCATTTATTACATTAACAATGTGTAGATTTAAGGATTGAAGAAACGTTACTTGATTTTTCTCTGGTTTTCCATTTTTTTTCATCTACTTCTGTTGTTGTTTCTGAGAGCCGTTGCACAGATTAGGCAAACTTGCTTCGAGATACGATATGTTCAAGATACGAACGCCTGGAACGGATTAATTTTGTATCTCTGGGTACCACTGTATTAAAAAGACATTCACATTGACTTTGATTTAAATGAGCTTTTACCTGATCATCCAAAGATATTTCTAAGTCAGCATTCAAATGAAGTGAGTAATGGATAATACAGCTTTTTTCTGCTTTTCCTTGTCAGCTTTTCAAAACTCCAACTTATGACGAATTTAAAGCAAAAGGCTACATTTTTTTGCGTGTGTTCTCAAGGAAATTGTGAATAAAAAGCAAACCACTCAATGTGAAGTTCTTCATATGTTTAAATAAACAAATCCGATGGTAATAGTAAACATATTTGTTGACGTTTTCTAGATTTGTGTAGCCCCCACCACAAGTAAAATGCACCAGGCTACAGTCAGAAAGATTCCCTTCAAATGCACTAAATTTCTATCCATTTACATTTTAATAAATTGCCGTTTATAGTTTTGCACCAGAAGAGGGAGACAAATCCCACAATATCATGCATAATTGAGACAAAGAAATGAGTCCGGAGCATTTTAGGATAAAACTTATATTTAATAGCTAATATGTTTTAGGCATTTTGTTTAACTTTATTTTGAGTCATTCACCTATTGTTAGTTTCAGAGCAATTAGTGTCACTGAAACCCCTAAATGAATGAAATCTTTTTTTCAGGAAGTAAATCTGGATTCTTTTATATTTAAATCAGAGTAATGTCTGGACTTGAGTGCAGATACAAACTAGAGCAGGTTTATAAATAGAGCGAAAATGATTACAATGGAAAGAGGAAGGAAGTACAGAGACTGCTGTGTTTGGAACCACATTTGAGCTGTTGCTCCTGACCGACTTCTTTAGTTCTTCCCTGTCCCTGTGAAGGTCAAAGAAAGCATTTTATTTTCTGCTAGCGTCTGGGTCTGTTGCTTGGTGAAAAGAATTTGTATCAATACTAGAGTAAGGAAAAATGTCAAGTATTTATAAAGCACATTTCAAATAGTCAAATGCTTTACACATGAACGATAAACAGATCAGATCTTGTGTAATACAAACAACCCATCAGTTTTTTTTTGTAGATGCCACACTATTGTAGCAGGTAAATGCCTATATTTAGAAACAAAAGTAGTATCCCTCTTCTTGATTGCATTAATGCATCAGTCCAAATAATTTCTCGATCAACGCAGAAATGAATCCTTTTCGCAATCACCCGTCTGCAGCTCCACCCAGAGGCACAGCAAACTGATGGGTGAAAAACCTGCAAGAAGATCAGTCTGCTGCAAACCTTGATAGTTTTGTTCATTTTTTGTTGAGGTCTTGAATCTTGTTTTGATCCTCGTGGTGTCAGATGAATGTCACCATTAGACGTTGTGTTGAAAATGATACGTTGATTTCGGGGGTAATTTTTTCCAGTGTACTACCCCGATATCAATAAAATATCTGGACACACCGGTCTTTGTTTTGTTTTAGTGCAGCTGTACTAGAAAACCATGTAAAATGAGAATCCAATGATCAGCAGAGGAGCTGGCTCACTCAGTGTAAGTTGAAACCGACCCTAACAACACAACAGGGATGGGACCAAGTTAGGTACCAAGTCAATGCAGGGCAGGTTCGAGTCATGTCCCAAGGAAGTCCAAAGCAAGTCCTAAGTGAATGTAGGGCAAGTCTGAGTCAAGTAAAAGGTGCAAAATTTTTATTTCAAGTCACTTCAAGTCATTTGTTTGTCTGCCAGCCGCAGAAATGTAAATGTATTTTTAACACTAAAATGACAAAATCTGAGCATTAAATAAAAAGAAAAAGAGACTGATTTGAAAGAAACGTCTGCTGTTAAAATCTGTTAAGCCAAAAAGACTGAAGCAAAACAAATTTCTAAAATGCAGAAAATTCCAGGTAATCTCAAACGCGGATTTGATTAATAAAGGAAAAAAGTTCAAAATGAGTGACAGTGGGGACAGCCAATCACGCATTAGCAAAGCTGCCAATGCAACCAATTGATGAACTTGGATCTTAAAGAAGCTTCAGTTTTATTGGCTGATTGTGCGTGGTCTCTCTCTCTCTCTCTCTCTCTCTCTCTCTCTCTCTCAGTTAAGCTCTATTATCTGCTTGTTAAATCTAACGTCATGCTGCACTTCAGGGTCCTGGCAAAACATTATGTATATATTACCAATAATGTGCCATAACAAATGTTAGAGTCAAGGTGTCGTAAAAGAAGTTTATAGTGCAAGTAGTGCAAGTTAGGGAAACCCTGTGATGCTTTCTCAGAAGGTCAAGTCAAGCCGAGTCTTAAGTCACCAAATTGATCACTTGCGTCTGATTTTTTTTATAATTTCACGAAAATATATATTTTTGTTTTATTTTGTTGAAAAAGAGGTTCATGTCATTGTCAAAAAGCCTTGATGCATTAAACTAATGTATTTGATTGTTTCATGCACTTAATATTGAAAACAGGCCAGTTCCGACCCTAACACAAGATTAAATTAATCGTAGAATATTCCTTTCACATTCTTAAATTCAAAACCACTCGTAAAATCACACGTCTCCATAGTTCACAACTCTCTATGTTTACCCATGCATGCATGCCGCAGGACCACTGTTTTATTAATAAACTACTTCTCCCAACCACAAGGTCATTATATCATGAACATTTTCCCTCCCCACAAACAAATAGCGAGCAGATGTTTTCTTAATGGACGCTAAAGATTCTTTCAAGCAAAGAGAAGCCCACAGTTTTTCTGTCTCGCTGTTGTCAGGATTTGTTCCCATTTCTGAAGCCTGGTGCATTGTCAAAACACTCCTTCAGCTGAGGAACGAAGCCATCTGGATCACGGGTCAAAGTGTAATTCCAGCCATGGTAATGAGAATGAGACATTTGTCTTTGTGTTTGATTTTTCTCAAGACATAATGGGCAGACGAAAGATGCTATAAAAATAAAGTCAAACTTTTTTTTATTTTGAACTTTCTACTCTTGAAAGAATGTGAAACAAATCAAAATACATTAATTTCATATGTTTGTTCACATAAACCAGCCAAGGTTAAAGGAAGAGAGGGGACAGCGCCATTCAACAGCCCTGCACTTGAACTTGAGTGCTTGAAGCTGAGGGTTTCCTTCCTGTCGAGAAGAGAGATGCTGGGCGACACCCCTGGTTTCTATCATAACCTGGCTTGCTCAATGTTTGCTGCCAAACCCGGCAATCTGGTTGGCTAGAACAAGGGGAACCCTTCCAGCACAATATTGTCCAAAAAAAGTGACCACAGAGTGACCATCCCGCTTTGACTGTGGCCCGCATTGATTTTATTTTTGGTTTGTTTTCATTTTACAGCAAAGCCTTCTCCAGCACATCCCAAACATTCTCAATGGGGTAAGGTCTGGAGCCAATGGTGGCCAATCCATGTGTGGAAATTATGTCTCATGCATTCTGAACCACAATTTATCTCTGATTAATTCTGGCATTGTCATCTCGGAATATGCCTCGTGCCATCAGATAAGAGACAATCCTGTGATGGAATCACCAGGTTGTTTTCAGGGGATCAACTAGCCTCATTCGTTGGGTACATACCGTTTCTGAACCTAGACCTGAGCAACTACAGCAATCCCAGATCACAGCATCGCCCCACAGGCTTACGCATCACTTCATGTGCCTCTCTTCTTACCCTAATGCGCCCATCACTCTGGAACAGGGAAAATCTGGACTCATCAGACCACATGACCTTCTTCCAGAGTTCAATCTTTTGCCTTTGTCCTCTTTAGTTTCACAAATTAGTAGTTTCGACACTGCTTCAGTCGCAATCCCTTGAGTTCCTTGGGTTAAACGGGAAAAGATCTCTCTTCCAAGATTTGCCTGGAAAAGATCTTACTTTCAGCAATTAACATAACACTGACTTCTACTGTTTTTCTTTTCTGTTCTTTCACCAAATGTGTGAGTGATAGTCAATTTCTTTTTGATCAGCCACACTTCTTCCTCAAAGATAATGGCTCCCTACTGTCCTTCTAAGTTTTTTAAATATCTTATATGTTGTGAATGCATTCATGTGTCTTTCGATGTGCTTGTTTAAGAAATGAGTTGGGGCTAATGAGTTGGAAACCAGTTGGGGCTAATTAACTTCTGAAAGATAATGCAGTAAATCCAGCTAGCAACTTTTTTTTTTTTTGGTCGGTAGTGCCTCTGGGATTCCCTCGGTTTTGTGCAAAGGGTACAGAAGAGGCCCTTCAGTTGATGGTCACTGGAGCCAGGTTAGAAATAAGAAAGTTGAATTGGTAAGTGGGCCAGATGGTGGAACCTTCCTAGCAAATAAGGCTCAGTAGGGCTGTTTTTTTTTTTGTTGTTGTTGTTGTTGTTGAAAGGTACTCTAGTTACAGATCTATATCCCTTGCATATATTTGTTCTCCCCTTGTAGTTACATGTAATACTCTCAGCTCCTCCTTTACTATTGCTAACAATTATCAATCACTCATGACAGACAACGGGAAAGATGAAAACACAAGGGATCCAATCTGACCGGTCCGTAAGAGTTCCATGTAACTTGACGGCAATGTCAATCCACATGTCCACAGGCTTGATTCTCTATTGCACTTCAGGTAAAAGGCTCATTTGAATATTACTCTGGATCAGCCACTGGTAATTCACCCCCCCCCCCCTCATTGCCACTGCCTTCAATGTTACTTTGAAAATATTTCAATGCATGCTTATTTATGTTTCTAACTGCTCAAATGCACTTGCAAATATTATCGATTTTATAAGAGCTTTAAGAGATTTAAGAGAACAGTGGACACCCAAGTATCAGCAATATAGTTTAATCGTTGTATTTACTATTTTTTTCATCATACCATTATTGAGTGTTACTCAAATTTACGCCAAAACTTATGTGTCTGAGGGAGTAAATGCTACTGAAACCACAGAGATTTACATTCTCCATATCCATTCGTTTATGAATTTTGTCATGTTTTTAACCTCGAACCAGCGACAACAGTTTAACTAAAATACTAAATGACTTGAAGCTTTTACTTTCATTATTTCTTTGAATGAATACGAATTTTGTATTGCATTTGAATTCAGTGTATAGCTTTGGTACTCTGGGGGGCTGTGACATGGTTAGGAAGCAGGGTTAATTGGCTCTCTCTTTACCCTCCTGTAAATTACAAACAGACTGTAGAGATTTCATGGCTCTCTTTGGCCATTTACACTCTCACTACCTCATTGACATTTTCTCTAATGCTCCTCCTCTCCAAGGAGCCCTGCCTTGCTCATCTAGATTGTCTTTTGCACAGTGCAACCTCCCTCCGTTATCTCAGGACAAGCCTCACCAGTCTCCAGACACCCTCATGCAGGCCAAGCGGCACTGATACAAGACCAGAAAGTATATCATAGGTCAAATATGCTTGCTGCACTATGACATAGGGGTGATTTGGTAGATTAGAGCCAACCATGATAGTCAAACGATAAGAGCAAAATGTGGTATGATTCTGTAAAATGGTTTAATGGTTCCCTAAATGTAAAAACCTCTTGTGAGTGTTTCCCATAAAAACCTCTTGTGAGATGGTCATAAAGGGGTGTTTATTACTGATCTACATGGAACATTCAGGATGTTCATGGAATGTTTAAATCATGGTTTACACCATGGTTAGTGGCTGATGAGCTCCTCCTGAAACTTGTTATAAAACAGCATGTAATGCTTTCAATTTGTTCCTCTAAAACCCCAGATTCTATCAAAGATCAAACAACTCTACAACTATCAAAGTATCCAAATGTCACTATTCTGTGACAGGATGCGAGGTTCGAAGAGCGACAGAGCTTACAGGAGAGGACAGTCACTATTCCTGCATAAGTGACAGAAGGCATGAACAACACCGGGAGCCCCATGAGGTGTTCCACTGTGCTGGTTGGCACCGGAAGTACTGAGTCAAGCCATCAAAGCTTGAGCGCGGGGAACTCCAAAGGACCAGCTGTCCCAGGGACTGAACGGACCAAACAGGGTGAGGGCACCCTGGGAAATCCCTCCAGAGCATCTCCGGGACACCGTAATTACCTGTCAGGTTGACGCTTTCCAACATTATGGAGGACAGCAAAAAACAGAGTGACTCTTTATATAAATATATCTATATAAATATATGCTTATGTCCTTTATTTACATTGATCTCTCCTACTGTGTTGCCTCCATCGACACTGTTGTCAATACCACTGAACTTGCAATTCTGCCCTGTCTGCCATCAATACCTAATTATCCGGAACAACCAGCATAAATCTCTAAATCAATTATCAATATCCAATTCTCCTAGTTAAAAAAACTGCAGTGTAAAGCTAAGCCCATGAAACAACATTACACAGCCCATACCTTGAGTGGGTGAATCAAAGACATTGTATAAGAGTCCTCGCTGTCCTTCATGCTGTAGTGACTTATACAGCTGTACGGTAAAATAACCAAGGATCTTTTGGAAAGATAGACCCATAGTCAGGCAGGTGAGCAGCAGAGACTCCTGGCATGACACGGGCACAGCTGTGACTGGCACATTAATTATTACTCACTTTTTGCACCTAGCTGAGATCCTCAAAGTCAATGTAAGGACAGGAAGTGACCTGCCCAGTGTCCCACACCAATTTGAAGCAGAGCCACAGAGATAAAGTACTTGGTGGGCGGCTGCTATTTTTTGCTCTGCTCTGTCTAAGAGTTATTGATTGGTGGAAAAAAAATGAATGCTGAGTAAACTGTGGTCTCACAGAGCAACTTGAAACCTTTAGTGACTGGATGCATTTCAGTTTATTTCAGTACAATCACCAAAATCTTGTGCACCTCAAAATAAAACTACATATGTGAGTAATGCAAATACATTACTTAAAGGGATCATGGCATTTGAGCTAGTGTTGTGGCTTTTATGGTGATTTATAAGAGTAAATCAAAAATCCAGAACAAAAAAACAAGTTTGTTTCTTTTAAAAATGGGGTTTTTTCGTTCCATTGACCACTTCCCATTGAAATATCACGGTCAGACATGAAAGGGCAGAATTGGCTATCCTTGAAGTGATACATTATCCGCAAAGCAACGCCTTGTCTCGTGGTGGAAAGACTGAGCTTTTACCTGCTACGTATATTTTGCCTGTAAGAACACTGTTGTCATGACACAGTTCAGTTCAGTTCAAATGTTTTAATAACTGACCAGGGTCACGTGTGCCAGACTTAAAGGCAAAACTGGGATTGTTATCAAAAACGTGAGCGTGAAAGTTGTTTTTTTTTTTAATCTCTGGGTCCAAATAAAGTGAAAAGAAGCTCCATTTGAACCAAAAGCACTGTTTATATATGGCGTCTATGCTTTTGTAACTCCTGCACAACCTTACGTTGCCCTGGATGTGTTTCTCTCATTGGCTACAGATGCTATTTCAATTGGAACACATTTCACACTGCATGACTGCGAGTTGTCGACAGACCCAGATTACAACGTATCTCCTCCAAACGCCATTACAACGTCCATCTATGCAGCTTTTATAAGACGTTAATCGTTCAGTATTGAAGTTGCTCGTAATGAATCACTAATCTCTCTCTCTGTGAACGTCACACAGTAACTTTGCATACACGTCATGAATATGCAAATCCAATAGGTGACCAACTGGGGAGTAGTTAACCAAATGAAAACCCTAGGGATAAGCCTAGGCAAGAAAATTAACAGATTGAATGTGATTTTTATTAAAAATAGTGACTTTTTGAGTAAAAGAATCAAATTTCCCAAACAATAAGACCAATTTGAACAACATATTATTAAAAACAAAAGAATGTCATGACCCCTTTAAATGGCCTTTTCGTGTTATAAAAAAATAATATAGATAGAGGCGTCTAAATGAAGTGGTAGGGATGTTCCCTATTGGCTATTTCATGGTCATATGCAATTGTGACATGAAAAAATAATTACATTTAGCAGAAGACCATTTCTTGGTTCCCCATTGATTCCTCCCTGAGAGCCACCTGAGCTGTCCCACCAAACTGTTCCTTGTGGTCAGGGTCAAGGTCAGGATGTATCAAAAGGATCAAGAGCTACCGCTAGAGGGGTGGGGTAGGATCAGCCAGCAATCGCGTTTACCACCTTGCATGCACCCACAAATAATCGCCTCAAGGATACAACCAATCAGAGCACTCAATTAATCCAGCTCCCTCTGTTAAAAGAATCATTCAAGCACCTCTTCAGTTGTTAGATCTACAGTTCACAACCCTTGACTCCTGTTTGGTTTGCTGTGTCTCTTCTGGGTTGTCATTCTCACTCCATCTACGTTTGTGGTTTACTTCGGGTTCCAATTCCAGTGCTACACACTAAAGACACTGTAGGTTTGTGGATTCCTGGCTCCATCCTGCAATAGACTTTAAGGGTCTTGTCTGTACTGAGTACCCTCCCTTTGGGGGACGTCTGACTTAGTAAATGGTTCATTATATCATGTCCCTTCTCCTTCCTCCAGCCCACCATGACACCTTAAGTTGTCCAATTACCCTGAACTGTTGTTTATACCACAGACTGAGTAGCAGTGAGAGCTAGATGACCAACGAGAAGGCGCTACATTCAACAGGTACATACATTCCGGCTCATCAAGGGCAGCTCCAAAATTATGAGACAAGCCTCTCTCACAGAGTTGGGTTACAGGCGATGAGCAGAGGTGAATGCAATTATTTTGGCCAAATTCCAATGTACGACCAACGTCGTTGTATGAAGTATGTTCCATGCTGTCAACAAAACAAACTAAATCTTCAGTTGCTCAGAGCTTTAAATAAGTGCCCTACTATCAGGGACAAGAGAGAGACAGAGAGACTCCCGGCGAGTCTTTAATTTCTCATTCCCTTAGCCTCAGGAGCTCTTGTTGGTTTACAAACCCTTTAATAGAGCCACTGTATCACACACATTCCACCACTAAACACCCAAAGAACTCTGATCACTTCCATGCTGCCTCTAAATGCTTCTTGTCTGGGCTCTTTAAAGTGGCCTCTGTCATGTGTTCTCAATTACGCCTGGACAAATATGTGGCCCTTTCCATGTGGCCATTCACACCAGTCATTTTTATGAGTCCATGCACATCTGTTCAATAGAGTTTGGTCATAATTCTTTCATCCATGCAGTGTCTGTTTATACTTCTCCATCTGTTCCTCTCAATATGTGCAAAAGAAATCAAGTTAAACTGAATAATTCTCCCTGGTTATCATTGTCCTTCAAAGTATGTGCACAGACCTTTAAGATTGGGTTATTGTAATTAAGAATCTGACATTGTTTTTATTCGCAATGGGCTATAGATTCTGGGGGGGGGGGGGCAGACGCAAGTGTTTCTATTAAAGTAGATTAATTGAGGATGCTTGCAAAAGAGTCTTTATTTCTATCGTATATTCTGCAGATAATCTTTTCCCACATGAGTGGACATAAACCCACAAAATTGTCTTAAATTTATGTGAGGTGTCAATCAGGGGGTGGGGGTGGTCTAGAAAGGGTCAAAGATCCTACTTACTTAACATTTTAAACGAAAAAGAATAGGAAAGGGTCACATGCAATTGTTTTGTGGCCACTGAACGCTCACATTGTTAAAAAGACCTGTTATAAATCATTAATGTGAAATAGCATGAGTTTTCTATGGCAAGCCTATGTTGCACAGTTGAAATATTGTAGAGATGTGTGGGTAACTTTATCGTATATTCTAATAGGTGGAACCTAACATGTTGTCCTTGACCTCTCCCTTGCAACCTTCAATATTTTTCCTGGAAACCATATAATCAGATCTAAACCTGTATCTCAGCTTCTGAAAATTGTTGGAACATAATATGACATCACTGACCCATTCCTAGCAACCACATTTTTCACTCTAGCAACCATGCCAACAAATCTATGGCTTTTCTCCAGAAAACCGTAGAAAAGAGAGGAATTACAAGACATTTATTTAATTTGAGGTTGAAAAACCTCAATGTGACCACAAATAATCCAAACATTCATTTGAAAGGTAATACTAGTGATAGATCAGGCACAAACATTTGTCACAGGAAGCATATTTCACATGAACAATCTAGGCTTCAAATTATCATTATCATATTAACCCCCTACCTCAAGAACCAAATAGTGGTCACCACAGGCTTGGACCCAGGTCCTTCAGCCACTTTGTCCTTCAGCAAATACATTTACACATATATAATTTTATTTTCACAATATACATTCAATCTTAAAATGTATAAACATATGTTTTTTGTATTAAATTGACTAATTTTAAAGTTTTGTTTGAGGAAAACAAAAACTTTAAGACCCTCTGCTCAGAATTAGTCAAAGAGAGACAGAACAGCAGCAGAAAGACTCATCTCAACATGGATTTGTCTCACTGCTCTTGCTGATAAATTCCGAAGATCTACTCATTATTGTTTAAAGGCTGACTTGTGGCAACCCAAACCATCAGCTCCCTCCACAGATTTTCTGTTGGATGAAGTTCTGTAGACTGGAGAACACCTTAATGTGCATTTTTGTGAGCCACTCCAATGCTGGCCATGTGTTTAGGGTCGTTGATGATCACGTCATTCATAACCTGTTTGCAATGCCTTGCCTGAGTGAAGAAAGGTTCTCGACCAAGATTTGAGGGTATACAGCCCATCAATCAATCCTTTGCGTTGGTTGTATTAAAAGTACATAAATTACTGCTAAACTACTCATTTTTATTGCATTGTGTGTCATTCCCTTCCTCACTCATTCACCGCCTGTCACTGTCCTGCTCTCATTTGTCTGCTTCACTCTGACATGTTGAGGTGAAAGTGTGCTGTGGAACTGAAAAAGAAGGTTCATAGAGCCTGAATGTGGAAGCCAGTGAAGCGTGCAACCCTTTTTTCAGGTGCTCCTCCTCTTTTCTCCCTCACGCTGCTCCCCTCCTGCCCTCGTCTTTGTTTGCTGGGTTTTAGGGGAGCAGAGAAACTGGTATGGGGGTAAGGGGTTTGTGTTGCTGTCTCACTGGGGCCTGACTTGCCGTTTCTTAATGGGTTTCACAGCAGCCTGCGGCAAACAAAACAGACCATGGGCAGAACAGCTGAAAGAGTGCAGTGGACGAGTTAACATTGTTCTTCCCATTTTCCCCCACACGCCTTCATCTCACACCCCTCTGAAATCCTGGTGGATCCCACCAAAGGCATACATAGGAGAGGCCCCATGAGGACTGCGGTAAATACAGGCCTTATGTGTTTCTGCGTCTTCTCCCAAATTACCTCTTGGTTTTATTTTTTTCTGACATGTGTTAGGAATGTACCTATTGCCAGAAACCATCATCAATTCATTTGCATAGATTGAAATTAGAGTATGAGAAAGAGCAAGAGATTATGAACAAGAGAGAGAGGTCCTTCACGTTCACCATGTGCAAGTTCGTTCACAACTGATACATCACTAGCACAGTGGCCTCCATCCGTAAATGAAAAGCTGGCTGCCTACTAAGTTATGAACTCAATGGCCGTCTCTATAAGAGTTCCATTGTTCCTCTGTGGAGAAAAGAACCTTCTAGAATAACAATTGTTACTGCAGCACTCAACCAATCAGCGGTAATGAAGTAATCAGACAAAAGCCACTCCTTAGTAAAAGCCCTATGTGTCATGGTGTACTTGTGATAGGATAAGGGAACATGGAACCTGGAACTATGTACATGATTTCTTTATAACTACATACAAAGCATTTACAGAAGTATAAAGTGCCTTACAGCTAAATTTGTCACTCTTCAAGGTAAGACTTTGAAGAAGATGGTAGGAGTGGAAGTGGGTAAAAGTTGAGTAGGTGAAGTGGAGTGTTGCAAAAGAGCTGCTGAACCCAGGAGAGATACAAAGTAGACACGGATATCCAAGCAGTTCAGGAGCTATCATGGAGAGTCGAGATGTGTGAACCGTAGATCTGAAATCAATGAATTGTTGATTGCTAGCTCTGACTCTTCTGGGGACATTGGATCCTGACAACATGATAAGGCACCTGGAGTTTGTTGAAAATATCTGAACAAAGATGAGACAACAGTATTTTTATAAGCCCTGCCCACCTTTAATAATCAGAAGCAACATCCCAGCTTTGCCTTGTGATGGACTGTTGACCTGTTCAGGGTGTAACCCTGCCTCTCGCCCCAAGTGCACTAGAGATAGGAACTAGCAGATCCCTGTGACTGTGATGGAGCAGGGACTGCTCATCACAATTTTTAAATGCTAATTAATGTTAAGTGGTGCAAGCTGGTTTTAATGAGGTTATTATGTGACTCAAGGTCCCATGACCAGAACCTTCTATTTTCCCATTCCAGCGGGGGGAGTTCTTAAAACTCTCTGTGAAAGAGACATTAATACAATGCAGTTTAGATGATCGTTTATAGTTGTTTGCAAATGTTTATGTAAAAGGTGTTGTATAAATTTGGGTTTCATTCTGTTTAAGAATAGATTTTGCTTTCTTGGGTGAAAAAGTTTAATGTACTCGCCTGCTGATGGTTCGACCCATATTGAGCTCTCCCATAAAAGAGCTCAAGTTCATCCAGTCTGGAGGAGAGAGCGGGAGAGAACAGACTGATTTTGACTCCCTTGAAAAGTGTGAGTTCACCTGATACATGGCCGAACCTTGTGGCTTTTAGTAGGGGTGTAACGGTACGCTAAAATCGTATTCGGTTCGGTACAGTGTCTTGGAGAGTTCGGTTCGGTTCATTCGGTTCGGTACAAAACAATTAGAACTTACATAATCTTTATTTTGAAAAGCTGCCAATACACAATAGAATTCTTGCATAAAATAAAAAAGTGACACATTTGGGTGATATTTTAAATAAATTGCACTCTTTATAAAGAAAAACACATTTTTTTAAATAAAAAATTAAATACTGCAACTAGTTGGGACCTGAAAACTTTTAACACTAGCAACAGCTTCAGCTTATATATCAACAAAACTAACTATTCAAGTTTTAAGTTTTTGGCTAAAAGATTAACCTATCCACATTTTCTGAAGAGAGCACAGATCTGGTTGCAGTGACAATATCTCCAGCAGTAGAAAATGTTAGATGTGTTGCCTGCCGATCTCCGTGGAACAATGTCGGCATACAACTTTAAATTTATCCACTCGTCTATCCCGTTATGTATTTTAACAGGGAAGCCAAAGGCGATTTTCCGCACGGACGCTATTGAGTGTCGCACAGTAGAGCTGCACGTCACTCAATAGCGTCCGTGCGGAAACTCGCCTAGGAACATGGTTCCGCTGCGCTTAATATCGCGCTAATAATACATTTATATTATTTAATACAAATACCGAATACCGAAACGGTACGCAAGTGTCCCGAACCGAACAGGCCGTACCGAAACGGTTCAATACATACCGTGAACCATTACACCCCTAGCTTTTAGCTCTGCTTAGAGCTTACAGACTCTTTTCCTCCATTTGTTGCTGGATCCACCTCTGTAAACCCTGTAGCAAGCTTTAACTTATCCAGTCTAGTAGTGAGTTTTTTGCTGTGGAGGAAATTTTTCTTTTTCTTATTTAGCGACAGTGTTTTGTTTTGTAAATATTTATGATTGGTAGTTGTTTTGGTTTGTTACACTTTAACCACTGGTAGCACAATAAAACATCTGAATTTCCTCCTTGCCTCGATTCCATTCCAGTTCTTTGACCCTTGGTATCCCACATTACGACAGTGACCCTGGAAATAAACAAGTGGGAAAAATTATGAATGGACATCCCAGCTCTCAAAAATAGGTCATAGCATGAATTCAAATTCTCAAGTATCTTTCTGTAAAGTACAGCAAAGATCCAAAGCTCTAGTGTCTTTAGTCAGAGTAGCTTTAGATCAGTGTGCAAAAAGAGCCTTCATTGCTCACTGTCACAGCATGGGTCACACCTCTGTATAAATAGGGCTTGCCCAAAAGGCTGAGGGCCATGTCCGCCCTCCACGACGAGGCAGAACAGCAGGAAATAGACAGTCTCCACCATGTATCCACCTCTGGAACATATGTGTAAAAACATACTGTACTGGCAAACACTGTGGAACCTCCAGAGACTGTCTGTGATGGAATATGGAGGAGAAAGGTCTGGTTTCCATTAACTCTACTACAAGGCACAGTAAGAGAACAGAAGAGACATAGATGAGGATCCTACATAAGAGTGCATTATCTATTGCACAGTTGCAATGTATGTTCATTTCTGGGATATCAACCTGTCCTATAGGAAGGAACACTGGATGAAAATGTAAGTGGTGAAAGATGAAAATGTAAGTGTAACATATTTTGAGTGACCATACACATGAGCCAAGACAATGTCTCTGGACACTCGGGAGGTTTACTTAGGGTTCGCAGAAATGAATATCTTAGGAGGAACAGGTAAAGTCTTTACAGATCCTTCACGGTGGAATCTTAGGAGCTGCTGGAAGGAGAAAGACAGGTGAGCAGTGTCCAGCAGGTGAGTATCAGGTGGCAAGCTATTAGAGAGGGGCAAGAGCTAGGGTGCTAACTGTTGATTCCAACTCGAGGTCCAAGCTAATGGTAGCGTTGGTAACCAACCAGAAACAATCCAGGTAATTCTCAAAGATATGAGCACAGGTAAGTGACACAAGGAAAAATCACAAAACAGGCCAGGGAGTGAGTCCAGGAAGTAAACACATGGGAAAAGGACATTGACGATGGACACCAGGCTTCTGGGATTTGGAGTATTTATTATGAAGTTCTGCAATAGGGATTGAGTGATCACCTGCGGGCGAGCTTGATTTGAGACTTGTCCTCATCTTTTCTGTCACTTTTCTGGAAATCCCATAGAAAATTTGGGACAACATCCTTTACCATGACCAGATTGGCTGTGGGTCAGTGATGGTCTGGGGAGCCTTTTCCTTGTACAGGCTGTACAGACCTTGGTGTGTTCACCAGAGTTTAATTAGATTCTCAGATCGATTGTAAGATCACATTTGTACTTCGGCTACTAGTTTCTTCTGATATATGAGAAAACGACGGCTCATGTGACTGGAGTGTGCAGGAATAAAGGTATGGACTGGGCATTTCAAAGAAATTCAAATTCAAACAAGCACCCCAAGAACTCACTTCATAGGCTGTCAAGTAGTTGTCTGATGACCTGAGATTTGTAGAAGCCACGCTACTAGGAATATCCACAAAAGTTTGATCATTCTGTGATCTGGCATTTCCATTTTTAATTGTGGTTTAATTCTGATTCCAAGTCTCTGAGGGATAATGATATGACTTGCATAGCCCATTTATTTCCATGTATAACTTTCGGATTATAAACAACCATTTAATGAGTAGTTTCTTGTCCGGTGAACAAGTTATCTTGTCCTGTCTTGTCCCATGGGCAAGTCTTCACCAGTTGGGTTTTGCTCATGAGGTTTATTTTTCTTGTTCGCATTCGAAATCTAACAAGTATTACATTTGTCAGGGAACCCGTGGCCCCAGAAGAGAGACAATCAGCACCAGCAGACAAGGAGCTCCCTGAATCAATCCCCCAATCAGCACTCTCCCTCCCTCTTGCTCCCCCTATGCTGCCAGATCTACAGTTCACATGGCTTGACTCCCATGAAAGCTCTTAGCCTTCTTGGTTCTCTACATGTGCATATTGTCTGACTTTGCAACCACTCTCTTACAACTCACTTCAGATACAGTCAACAGCAAGATTTTTCTGGGTTCTTGGACTCCTGACACTTTGATTCTGAAGATCAATGTCTCATCCCGTGTCCACTTCTCGTTCCTCCAGTGTTCGCATGGCAGTATTATTGTTTCCTTGTTTTTTGGGGGTATTGTATTATTATGACTATTTTGTAGTTTCTTGTATTTATATTGTTAAATACCTCTAAAATCCTCTATACCCACTTCATTGGGCTGATAGTAGATGTATGCAAGTAATTTGCAGGACCACATATCGTAGACGTTGTGCACACACATGGACAATGTGATGCGTCACCCAAATGTTTCACTTTGTTCAACCACAGTGTTTTCTGTTCTTCTTGTGGACATGAGGGTTAAAACAAGAATGAATGTTCTCAGAATCCACTGCATTCCCACAGCGATCAGTAATTCACATCCTGCAGTAGCGTGATCTCGTCCTGTATAAGTTTTCAGTGCTTGTATGGCCTGATTCATGGTGGTACAGTATCTGCTCATGTTTCCCACTCTTATCAGACAAATGACTTCAGTCATAATGAGAGCAAACAGGTTAATTGAGCCTTTGAACAAATGTACATATGATCTCAATAATTATACATGTGAGCAGGAAAGCTTATCATTGTAACTGTATCATTCAGAGGAGAGAGAGAGAGAGAGAGAGAGAGAGAGAGAGAGAGAGAGAGAGAGATCATGTGTCTCTAAATGTGTGTGTGTGTGCCCTGCAGCAACCTGCAGCTTTCCGCTCTGATCTTTGAAGTATGTTTATCAGTTGGCTACCTGTTCGTTTCATCTACCCTTCCTTTGCAGCTCACATCTTTACTTTGGTCATGAGTTTTGTTCAGATTTCTTGCCATGAGAGTTTCATGTCTCTACACTGCAAACGTTGTAGAGTTGGTGTTGGTAAAAGTTGGCTGTTAAAAAAATTTGTACACTTTTATTTTGCGCTTTCAGGTGTAAATGTTAAAAATATAATTTTACATCCATAATCTACACAGACAAAGTGTACTTTTTAACACTGTGCATTGTTAAACCAACACTTTGGGAGTTATTTACTTTTTGCACTGCCTTTTACACTGGTGATTTTGCTCTGTAGTAATTAATTTCAGAGTTTATTCAACTGTGTTCTGTGAACTTATTAATAGATGCCAGTCTATTCCTACTACAGTTTCCACCTTCTTTAGTGATTGTATATTTTTGGGGAGTTAAGTTATCTACAGGGAATCAAAAAGGAAGTCTCGTAAAGTGTTAAGAAAATACACTATTCTGAAGTAACTCTGGGTATTTAACACAATTAACAAACCCCACCACCAAACCCATGAAAATCCAGTATACGGTCCCAGCATTTTCTTAACGATATACTTTGGCTGTCCTTTTCAAAAATGCTTGGTTACATGAAAAAAAAATGCAGTGTTTATGTGTTGAGGAACAATGTAACTGCACAAATAAATCCCTTTTTCATAATAAATAGGGCTTTTTTGAATCGCTTTCATCCAACCTTTTTTTCCTAAAAGCCTAAATGGGACAATAAACATGTTTAAAAACCCAATATTTGAAGCTGTTGCTGTATAAAGCTTGAAATTTAGCTTAGTGAGGCTTCATGCCTTATATTTTCTAACTAATACCTCTCGTCATTCGCATGCATTTTATTTACTAAATAAATTTGGCAGATGTTTTTTATCTATTCAAATTTCTGTCATACTACATTCTACTTTATTATCTAGGTAGAATTTTACAAACTTTTTTAATGTTGGATAAATTATATTGTACACCTTCACTTAAGTCATCAAAAGAAAAAAATGCTCAAGAGTCAGTTCTGCAGTTGTAGAAATCAGCAACATTTATAGTATCCAGTTTCCATTGATGGGTAAAATGGACCTTCAGGCTTATTTTAATTACTTTTGACCCAGATAAAGAGTGCTACCCCCAAAGACTGAAACCCATTCGAGATGGTTTGGGATGAGATGAACCATAGAATGAGGGCCAACAAATGCCCAGCTTCTCTGGGAACTTCAACCAGTTTTTTTTTTTAAGATTATGTTTTGTTGTTGTTTTTTTATGAATATGAGGCGGTAAGAGAATGTAGTTGTTTGGGAAAGAGACAGGCTTGGGACTCGAACCCGTGTGCAACTGCGCCACCATGCCACTTTGGTCATTCATCCAGACTATTTTGAGGAATCGTTTTTCTTTACTACATAATTCACTATCTGCTTCTTCATGATGATCTGTCTATAGCAAGGGTTGCTCTTGACTTTTGTTGACTTCTGACGTTCCCATTTGACTGCTACATGTACAGAAGTAAGTGTGTATGTGTAGGAGGGCAGCTCTTTTCAGTAGCCCGTGCTGAGCCTGTCTATCTGCTCTTCCTCAGGATGTGGCCAACAGAGAAGCGTGATGGTTTTATTCAGGTGAGAGTGGTTGTTTGCACTTTTAAGTGTAGAGCTTGACCTCGGCGGTTTCTAGTGGAAACTATTGAGAAAGCAAATGAGATTTGCTTCACAATCTGTTTGGATCATTTTCATGTGGTTCTTTGTGCTGTGCATCTTGCTGTATCCTTTTGCTAGTCTTGTACTTGTTGCAACAATTTATTGAATGGATGGATGAAACACACTGTACAAGATTTTGATTTTGGTTGTTTTACCAAATTAAGTGTAAAATAAGTTTGTAAATATGCTATTCAATTAAACTATGAAATATTTGCAATTGTAGGGAAGTTGTAATTTGCAATTGTAAAATAAAAAGTTAAAAATTGAAAGCAAAATGGAATGTTGTGAATGAAGAAAAAATCACAATGAGAGATACCTTTGGGGTTAGCATATTTAGCACAAAAAAAACAGTAGGAGAGGTAACAAGGACGATAAATGTAGTCAGGTGGTGCAATTGAATCAATGATTTCATTTTGACCACTAAAAGATTGGAGCACATGGCAAACAGAAGCTGTATAGCCATGTGCTCACAAAACAGGAGACATGAGCGCAATTACAAGAGAAATAAATATTAAAACTTAGTTTGAACCTTAGACACAGACACAAAAAAATAATGTTTTTCACTTTTTTATGATTGTTGTAGTTTGGGGGCTCTTTTGTTTTAAAAAAAAAATGATATTCATTTTTGCACCGATGAGTTTTTCTTAATGCACCCATGTCTTTACAATGTTTCTTTTTTTAGAAAGAAAACAAAAAACTGAAAAGGTAGAACAAAAATAGAACAAAAGTATTATATTTACTTACTTTTAGTATGTTTTTCTAATGTAATATAAATAAAATAGGTTAAAACAAGTATGTTAGAGTCATAAAAATACAAATATATGAAAAGATAAAAAAAATGCAGCAAGTGTTAAATATTTTAAAAGGTTTATTTATTTTCACGGTGTTGTCATTTATTTTCACGGTGAAATGCTGTCAATTTCAATCAGTTCCTTCCTGAAACCCAAACCCTGTTATGCCTTATTTAATCCATGTTTCATTATTTTATACCATTTAAAAAAATAAATCTGGTAACTATCAAGCAGGGACTGTCTCAGCTGCCCCTAATATATTAATAACATTTCCCGGCAAGTCTCTCCCGGAGCTTGTCTCATTGGATTTAGCAGACACAATTTAACAGCATTAATGAGCATTTAATGAGTGAGTCCCATTAAAACACATGCTTCTCCAGCGTGACCCACTGTAGGTCACACCCCTCATTGGTTCAGATGCATAGAACTGTATTGTTTTAGGAGAAAACTCTGTGTGGGGTCTTTTTTTGAAGAGTGAGAAAGCTTTTAGAGCAAGGGTTCATAACCTGGGTTCGTTTGAGCCCCAGAAGTTCGGTGAGTTAGTCTCGCAGGTTCGGCGGAGATCAAAACACACACCTGATGCATACGATTTGTGATGTGCTGCAGGGAATTTGGTGCGCCCAGTAGTCGAATTGTAACTGTTGTGATGTATAAAAATATACCTACGTTTTGAGTTTTTTTTTTTTTTTTTAAAAAAAGACTTTTTTTTTCTAATTAAGAAGGGTCTGGTGATTTTGCATATGAAGCTGGTGGGGGTCACTACCTCTAACAAGGTTAAGAACCACTGTTTCAGAGAATTCGGGCTCTGATTGAAGGGAAGAGTGTCTTAAAAAACGAAAAAAGCTGCACAAAATTGCAATTCAATACATTCCAATTATATTAAATTGAAAAAAAAAAATCTGTATATCTCCAGCCTTTATTCCTTGTAATGTTTGTTTAATTGTTGTAGCATTTCAATGGGACGGAACGATATGTTCTCGTCACCCTGCTGAACGACACACCAGTTTTGAATTAAACTTAAAAAGAGTGGGTTTAATGACAAATGTTTAAAAGCAACAAAACCTCTCCTGGTGGGGTATATACTCATAATACAATCATGCTTCAGAAAAGGAATTGGTGATTCTCTAACTATGAAACCTGGAACTGCTCCAACTAGGGGTGAGTAAATGAGGTAAGTATTCTCAAGAGGAGATCCAAGAGGAAGAACAGCATGCAAGATCTTGAAGTGGAGTGTCTGTGTGCGTGCATGTGTATCCAAGGGGTGTGACTGTTGGCAGAACTCTAGGGATAGGCTACATGCATTATTAGTGGAATCGTGGCCAGGTGTGTTGGGTTGGTGTTCTGCATGTGACACAGGGGCTGTAGCTACTAGTCCAAATCTGGGCCATATTTGATCAATGTGGTTTCAATATCCAGTGGAAAGTGTTTCAATATGGAGGCAGGCTCCAAGTAGAGCCCAAAGAAAAAGCTACAGTAGGTTAAAAAAAACAACTCCCTGGATCAAAACTGTTAGACTGTGTAGATGGTTTCTCTGATTTTTTATTTCTCATGGCACCTAATCACTCCCTCAATCATGCTCTACACCTCTTTCTAATCTCTTTGTTTCCTCTTTCCCCTATCAGTGTCCTATTCTCATCGGTTATTTCCCCTTTATATTCCCTCACTTATCTTCCTTCCTCACTGTCAGTCCTATGGTTCACACACCTCCTAACTCTCCATGATCACTTACTGCCTTCTTGGATCTCCCATGCCTGTGTCTAGTTGGGATCTGTAATTACTGTCTATCTGTTCCTGTGGGATAGACTGGTTTGCTACACTCCTGGCTGTTGTACCATTCCGTTGAACCAATGCCATTTCCTAAAATGTTCTTTAAAATCTAAAAAATAATGAGTGGAAATTACGTGAATAAATAAATACGTACATACGAAAACATTGCTGTAATATCAACACTGTAAAGATGAGTCTTATTAAATGGAAGCAAAAATAATTGTGTGTAATTCTGGCAGGAATTAAGGAAAGTACAGTTGTCCTTGTGGTTAACTCCGCTACATAAATACTTGTGGATGGATATGCGTTGCAATAGCTTTGGCTATCAAGTCACCCCTGTTCCAAGCAGTCAAAACAACCATGAATCTTCTCTCAAGAAAGCTGTGTGAAGCATTTCTGCCTGTCTTCACAGGACACCTGTTTCTCTTCGATTCTGCACAAACACAGTAATTGGATCTTAACAGTGCAACATGAACAGGAAACAAAGGGAGCCGTGTGTGAGGTTAATGTGCTGCAGTGCTGGAGCTCACTAGAGGCTAGATGCATCGGTGACTTTGTGCAGAGGCCCATTAATCCACATTACTGCTGGATTAATTTGGTTTGCGAGGAGGAAGTTTATAAATGCACTGAGAGACTGCCTACGATTCCTCACCACAGCATGCTAGCTGCTGTTAACTGCAGTTTTATGCATATACACACAAGGTACGGCGGCTCAGTGTCTCTATTCACCTTCAAAGCACACTTTATAAAGACTCTGTGTTTTACTTAATTATAGAAACCACTGTTGGCAATTAACATCTTATTGTTTCTGTATCCACAAATAAAATGGCCAAGAAATCAAAAAATTTCCTAGGATATGTTTCGTGAACGTTTGCAACCATTCTCAAAGGTTCCCAGATCAGCTCATATGTCAACAGTGACTGGTTTACCCACTAGATACCACTCAACCCAGTCAGCAGAAATGAAAATTGGCCCATGTTTGGCATTTGTCTGGCAGATATATTTCAGTAGATGTGTTATTTTTAAAGCTGCACACAAGGCATGGACCAGACTTTATATTTAGCTTGAACTTGTTTGAAATCCTGGAGTCATTAATCAAGCTGACTTATGTATTAGTCTTTGTATATAACCGAATAAAGATAGATAGTTTTGGGCGATCACACCATAGAGGAAACAGGTTCCAAAACTGGCATATGGGCTAAATGTGGACAAGGCTTCAATGATCACGGATCCACAAACTCTGTGATATGCTGCCCCCAAAGCACAATTGATCACAGTTTGAAATACACACTTGCAAAAAGCTATTTTATGTTCCACCAGTAGATGGCAGTAGATGTCAAGGTACATCATAACCTACATTCTCTTCAATTTTGGCACTTGATCTGTAAAATAAATTTCTAAAGGTTGACTGTATCGAAAAAGGAAGAGTGGAAAGAGCAACAGCAGATGACTGTCAATGGACAAGATGAAAAATTGAAGCAAATATGAGAAAAAAAAGACATTTTAATTTCATATTTCTGAATTCATGTTATTTGGAATTGTCAAAACAGCTATGAGTATGCTCTGAGGTGTTTCTGTTACTTTATCGGTAACCCTTAGAAGTCTCTCCACACACCGATGTGTGTGCCAATCACACCGGCTGTTTGCATTAAGTAGGAATGATGCAAACCCCTTTTTGTTTAATTTTGATTTCAAATATATGTAGGTTTAAATTACAAGCGTTATGAGACAAAATTTGCAAGTAATTCAAAGTCTTTCGGTTTTATTTACAGACCCGAAATCAGGAGCCATCTAGTTGTGAAAAGAAGGTATAACCCTTGGAAGTAGAAAACTTGTGATATGGCTTGTGTTTTTCAAAGTTCTGGCACAAAAAAAGCACAGTGTAACAGAATTTGCTTGGAACACTATCAGTTTATATCCACTTTTGATTTTTGTTATAAAACATGAAAACATTTTCAATGTTGTAGATTTTTGCAATAAATAAATGACAGAATGCAATACCCTGAATTAATTGTACACACTGAAATTAAATATGCCAAGCATTGTCAAAAAAATGTTTTAAAGGTCATTTATTACAGCAAATTGTAAAGTAGTGAAATACACTCAAAAAGGCCCCAGACCTCTAAGGGTTAACATGCTTTGGATATAACAGTTAACATTCATATTAGTTTATTTAATTTAAGTTTCAAACAAACATTTGTATAATAATATTTTTTTTTTATTTACATTTTATTTACATTTTATTTACATTATTTGCAATCTATGTTTAAAAACAGATTTTTATTTTATTTTATGTTAATGGTAATCTCTCCTCATCCAATGCTATGGAGTATCTGCTGTCAATACCAGTACATTTCTTGAAACAGCTCATTCTGAAAATCAGCGCATGAAATGGTCAGTAAATTAAAAAAAAAAGTAAATAAATAATCAAGAAGAATAGCCGGACACGCTCATTTCTCTCATGTTAAACTTTGGGTTTGAGAGAGCTGGTGAGGTTTCACTCTGTCAGTGTTTTAAAGTGTGTTCTGTGTAAGAAACGTGAGGCGCCTTAGGCCCTGTGGGAGGAAGCTTAGCTCACAGCCCAAACAGGAAGTGCCTCCACTTACCCCATTAAAGTTCACTGGTTTAAAGGGAAACCTTATATTCCCAGATGGCACGTTTTCAATAGAATTATTCAATTAAGTTATCCAAAGATCACTCCACACTCCACATCTCTCTGGATAAGGTAATTTAAGAGGATTTCCACAATGAATCCTGTACCCTTGTGAGGAGGGATGGAGATTCTATCATGCAGCTCACCCATAGGAATAAGCATAAATGTACTGTAGGTGAAGTGAACCATAAGAGTGGATTCATTTGTCTGCAGTGGAATTACTCAGAAATTTTCTTTCTAGATCTAGTGCTACACTCATCTAGAAGACTAAAATTACATTCTATTATTTTTATATACAGTTGTGTTCATACGTATACACAAATTGTCTGATTTCTTAGCCAATTATGTGAAAATATGAAAGATAACACAAAAAGCATTTTCTCCACAACAGTGTTTACTCTTTTTAAATAATAATGACAACAGAAACTTTCCAGTTGACTCTGATCACAAGTTTGTGATTTTAGCCTGAAAACCTGCACAAAAACTGACACAAAAGGATTTCTGTGCCTGGTTATAGTAACTATCTTCACATGTGACCTGTTTGCTTGTAATCAATGTTTGTGCATAAAAGTTTGCAGAGTTTCTGAGTTCCTGATAGACTCTTGACTCTTTCAATCACTTTTTGGCCGCCACCATAAATGCTACATTTTGGAGCGGAGTCAACAAGGCCTATGATGGATGCCCTCTCCTGTCTCTAATATTTTGTCCCTTCTTGTGTTATTTTGGCCACTTTTCTTGTGATTCATCCTTATTTCATGTTCCTTATATTACCCTTTTTCCATATTCTGTCCTTTCCTTTTAGCCTCTTGTGTTTCTATTATTTTGGCCACTTCTCTCTTGTTTCATCCGTATTTCCTGTTCCTTATATTGTCCTCTTTCTCCCTGTTCTATATTCTGTCCTTTCCCTTTAGTCTCTTGTGTTCCTATTATTCTGGCCCCTTCTCTCAAGCCTCTGTGGGCTCGTTAACCCCTCATATTCTTCACCTGGTCTCCTCTCTCTCTGATTTCTCCTCTCCCTAATTAAGGATCATACTAAGACCATACTTACGTTCATATCTCCACACTCTGGCTATGTTGGTTTATGTATTTATTCTCTTTTGTGTTGGTATACTTCGTTTATTTTGTAGGTTTTTTGTTATTGAGGTTTTCCCTACTATGGGTTTTTTTATGTTGATTATTTGTATAATAAAGTGACCCTTTGTGATAGAGTTCATTGTTTCTTCTCACATTACGGGGACATTACCTGTCTGGACTCTCTGGTTCATAGTGACCTTCTGAAGATACTGCC
>SRMA01024324.1:0-16488 GCA_007224835.1 Danionella cerebrum
CCCTCTCTCTCTCTCTCTTTCTCTCTCCCTCTCTCTCTCTCCCTCCCTTTTGAGTTCTCCTTGACTTCTGCTCCTCAGCGAAGCCGAGCGGTCGCTTCCAGCCCCGGCGAGCTCCGACAGTCATTGTCACCAATGTTTCCAAACCTGAAGCTGCGGAGGAGAGCTTTGAGGAGCTGCTGCTGAAGTACAAGCAGATTCGTCTGGAGCTGGAGAGCATCCGCAGCCAGGAGAGACATGCCCTGGGTCACTCACACGGAGCTGGTGCGCTGGCGGAGCTCCAGAGTCCAGATGGAGGTCAGAGCGAAGCCAGGAATGACCCCGCAGCCCCCGAGAGCGGAGCAGGAGCCACAGAGGAGCCCAGGCCCCTGCTGCAGGAGCAGAAGATAAGCTTTCAGGCCTTCAACCTGCGTCCCCTGAGACAAAAGCTGCTGACCCCGGCGCAGATGGACGCTCTCAACCAACCTCGACCCGAGCAACAGGAGCAGGCGCCTCTCCCTGATGATGCTGAGGGAGATGATGAAGGTGAGGATGGCCGAAGGTCTTCCGTTAAAACTGATCTCTGCTTCGTTCAAAGGTCTGACGGGACACAGACAGCGTACGTGACCTCCTCTCTTTCATGAGGAGTTTTGCTGAAGGTTCTTGTTAACCAAGTAGAGCATCAAAGTGTGTTTATAATGGAGAGAGGAGCTCTGTGGCGAATGGGGAGCCCCTGACAGAAGAAACACAGAGCTCTGGAGCTCCTCTTGAGCGCTCAGCTTTATGTCTCTGTGCCAGCAGTGCAAGACGAGGAGTCCGAGTCAGACCTCAACGTCTCAGCGCTGAGCGAGGAGGCGACTCCACTCGTCTCAGGAAAGGTAAGATCTCGCTAGCTTTTAAGATATCTTCCACCATAACATCTGCAGAGGAGTCATTTCTCAGATGCTGCAGGAGGAGGAGGACCTGTCGGAGCTTCATCTGCGTCTCCTGGCTCTGCAGTCGGCCAGTAGGAGGTGGCAGCAGAAGGAGCAGCAGGAGCTCAGCAGGAAGAGCATCCCGGCTGCTCAGGAGAAGAGATGCATGACTCCAGCGATGCAAAGGAGCATCGGCCGAAGCTCAGAGAGCAGCCCAGCGCTCCAGGCCCGGAGGAGCAGGAGCCGGAGCGGCGGAGCTCCAGAGAGGAGCAGAACTCCAGTAAGACCCCGGAGAGCCGCAGCTCTGAGTAAGAGATTACCTGTACAGAGAGAGCACCTCCAAGCCACGCTAGTGCTAATGCTAACAGGTGTGTGTGTGCTCCGCCTCAGGTAAGCAGGCTCTGAGGAAGCAGCAGCTGAGAACCTGGAAGCTCCAGCGGCAGAAGCAGCAGCAGGAGCGGCGGCACAGGGAGGAGGAGATACGCAAGATCCGAGACCTTCAGAACCAGGACGAGCAGTACAACCGCTTCATGAGACTGGTGACGGGTCGTGGACGGCCCCACCCTCACAGCACGGTCAGAGACTGATGCCGCGCCTCCTCAGCCGCTCCACAGCTCCTCCCTCTCTCTGATCTCTCTCTCTCTCTCAGGTGTCGGAGGCGGATCCGAAGAAGCCGCTGAGGCAGGCTTTGGACTCCTCTGGGAACCTCTATCAGTACGATAACTATGATGAGGTTGCCATGGATACAGACAGCGAACCCGGATCACCAGGTACTCCCTCGCTCTTCACACTGTGCGCTGACATCACTTCCTGTCTGTAACTGCGAGGTCTGCTGCTCATTTCAGCACTGTGCCCCGGCCACGATGCCCTGGCTGTGTTTCCCCTGGAGTCCACTCCTGTGAGACAGGTACGTCCCGTCCCCCCCCCAGGTTCTCTCCGGAGGCCCCCCGTCAGCCGGGTGCATGTGAAACACTGAGTCGAGTTTAACGGTCTTTCTGTCAGTCGGAGGATGCGTCTGCGGCTCCTCCTCTTCCTCCGCTGCCTCCTCCCGATGAAGACGAACAGCCCCCGAAACCGCCGTTTGCAGACGAGGAGGAGGAAGAGGAGATGCTGCTGAGGGAGGAGCTGCTGAAGAGTCTGAAGAGCAGACGAGCCAGCCGAGTGGAGGTGAGCAGGCGGCTAGAGCGTCTTCTTTCCGACGTGACCGGCGGTGTCAGCTCCTCTTTCTCTCTGACCACAGGACTCCTCCCCCGGGACCACAGCTCCATCCTCTCCAGTCCTCAAGCAGCGAATCAACCTCTCAGCCGTCAGCCTCAACACAGTCTCTCGCATTCACCCTCGCGTGCGGAAACCAGCACACTCGCTCCCGACGACCAAATCCCCGTTCATGGTGAGTCCGAGTCCTGCTGCAGCCGAGCACGCGTTTGTTCTCTGACCCGTGTGTGTGTGTGTCACGCAGCTGCCGCGCCACCGCTCGGTGGTGGTGTGTCTGAAGGCGTCAGATGACAGCGATTCCGAAGGTGAGGACGGCGGCGACGGCGTTCACGTGCCGTTCGGAGGTCTGGAGTCCATGATCAGAGAGGCCCGCCGCACCGTCGAGGTCAGGCCACCGCCGGTTAGAAATCAACCGCCTCCGCCTTTGTTCGTCTGTTCTAACCAAATACAAATGATGGATTTCAGGCAGCGAAGCCCAAGCAGAACGTGTCTGAGAAGGAGAACAACCCCGTCAAGAGCAGGTAGCGTATGCGCTCCAAAAGTGCCCAGAGTTCTCAGAGGGTCCGCTAGACAAACGCCACACGTTTGTGGTCATTTTAGGGTGGAGGTGGTGAAGGCCGTGGCGTCCCCGCTCTCCTCAGACTCTGAGATCAACAGAGCAACAGAGCTCCAGGAGAAGCTCCAGCAGCACAGGTGAGGGCGAGAGAGAGAGAGAGAGAGAGAGAGGTTGACTGACTGAAGTTGATGGAGGCGTGTCCGTGTGCAGGGCATCACTGGTCTCAGACCAGACGCTCCTGCAGCAGCTGCGCCTCCAGCAGATCCGTAAGAGAGAAGCACTGTCAGCTGCTGAAGCTAAAGTCCAGAGACTGAGAGAACAGCTCCTAGCTTCGGAGAAGATTGCCAACGCTAACCGTCTGCTGCTGCGTAAGCTACAAGAGCAGGTGACGTCGATCTGTCCAGAGCTCGGGTCCAGATCCGTGTTCTGTCGCTTTTATTGATCCGGATCTCTCTCGCTGTTCTTGCAGGTTCAGAAGGTGCAGCAGCGTGTCCATGTGAAGCAGCAGCAGTCTCTGAAGCTGGAGAGCGATCTGAGGAACCTCAAGGCTCCTGGAGCAATCAAGCGCAGCACTAGCGCCACAACTGCAGGAGCCTTGGTGAGGAACGAAAGAGCTTACTTACACCAGGGGGGGGGGGGGGGTTCTGAGACTGAGAGCTGAAGTGGGGGGGGGGGGGATAAGACAGAGGAGTCTGCATTCGATAAAAGTTGACTGTGTGTCTGTGTTCAGCCTCTGAAGGTGCGGCGGCTGGATCGCCTCGACTCTCACCTCTCGGAGCTCATGGTTCAGAAGCAGCGGCTGCAGCAACTGGAGGTGGAGTATGCCATGAAAATCCGCAAGCTGAAGGCGGCGCAGGCTCTGCGGCAGGCCGAACCACGCCCAGATCCCTCCGCCAGCGATGCCCCTCCTCTCCAGGCCAAGCCACACCCTGCTGCAGCTTGTGTCCCGCCGCTGCTGCCGCAACCCTCTCGCCACGACCTGACGCAGGATAAACTAGTGCTCTCCAGCGACGCTGAGGAAGAAGAAGAGGAGCAGCCACCGCTGAAGAAGAGCAGCGGACAGAGGAGGAGATCCTTCCCAGAATCAGGATCTGCTACCCGACCCAAACTGAGCCACGCAGAGCTGCCCGCTGCTTGCACTAGAGCGCCATCAGCAGGAGCGGCTGGGCCGCAGGAGCTGCTGCTGGGGCTGAACGTGCAGGACCTGCGCCAGCGATTCTTGCAGAGCGCGGGCCTCGCCCAGCTCATGCGTGAGGAGGCGCTAAATCTAACACTGAGCGGCAACACGTGGGGGCAGACTGAGCGTCATGGGAAGGTGAGTTTCGTGTTCCCTTCTCTGTTTAGTGAAACCCCGCCCTGTTTCAGCTGATTGAGGCATTAGCGAGTGCGTCTCTCCCTCGCCCAGGTGCTGGAGGTGGAGAGTGAGGCTCTACCGTCTCCTCAGAGCCGGGGGGATCTCGCGCTGGTGCCGTACGGGGAGTATCACAGTCCTCTGCTGCTCTTCAAGTCGTACAGGTTCGATTCCGATCTCGCTCGCAGGGTTCAGCACCAGTTCTCCCTCGAGAGAGCGAGAGAGAGTGACGTGGTTCGGTGTGTTCAGGTTCAGCCCGTACTACCGCACCAAAGAGAAGCTGTCGCTGCGCTCCCGGACCTACAGCCATGCCATCGACCCCAAGAAGAGCTTCTGCCGCTTCGACCTGACGGGCTCCTGCAACGACGACCGCTGCGCCTGGTCCGTGTCCATCTGTCTGTCCGTCCGTCTGTCTGTCTGTGCTGCTGTTTCTCTAAAGCTGTTCCTGTCTGTGTTCAGGCAGCACACGAGGAACGTGTCGCTCTCCGAGCCGCTGCTCTTCCAGGACCTGCTCTCCTACTGCCTGCCTCTGATTGGCTGCAACCACAGCAGCAGATCCTCCGAGGTTAGCAGCGCCACAGGTACGCTGCACAGCCAGGTCGCCTTGCTCTGTCTGTCTCCCATCTCTCTTTCACTGCCTTCTCTCCCTCCCCCCAGAGCGCTACATGAAGCGTCTGTTCGGAGCGAACCATGACCGCATGGAGACGGACCAGAAGGCCGTTCTGCTGCTCAGCAAGGTCAACGAGAGGCTCCGGCACAGTGAGTCCTACTCTCGGAGAGGGAGACCGCGTCCTGATTAGAGGATGACGTTTGTCGGGATTTCCCCCCCGACATAAATAAATGTCATCGCTACCGGAAGGTTTATAAGCTAACAAAGAAGTAGTCGTCCCAATCCGTCAGCACCAGTAAATAGTTTATTGTGCTACATGTATTCTACTGCACCTCAGTAATATTCCAGTTGCTCTGAGGAACTTTTACATTTCTGTAGCCTATGAATATGATGTCACGATAGTTTTACTCCAGTGAAACGGTTCTGGGGAAGTTGTTAATGGTTACGTCCTCATTTAGTGACACAGTAACGTTAGATGCTAAACAGACAGAGACAAGCACAGCGCGCGGATTCATAACTAAACCGTCTGTTTATAGATACGCGTCCATAGCATGAATCACTTCAAGTACAGTAGGTTTTATTCCGCTCCCGCTGTACTTTCATCTTTGGTCGGACTAACGTGTCTTTGTAACTTCATTGTGAATTTCTAAAACACAATCAACTTCTGCTGCCGACTTACCTTCGAGAGACAAGTGATTACTGCGGCACGCAGCTCCAGCAAGCGCCTTCTGTCTGTGTCTTCACTTCCTACAGCCTTGCAGTTGATTGGTCGGACTCGCGACTTCCAGAGTGGGCGAAGACTGCTCTAGGGCACAGAGTGGTGAGCTCTGACATGCTGCGTCGGAGCCAAAGAGCGCATTTCAAAAATAAATTCTATTTATCGGCCAATCGGTTTTGAAAATAACTGATACGTGAAAATGCTTAGTATCGCTGCCAAAAATTTTTGTAGGGCCGATAATCGGTGATGGATTTCCTGTGATCGATTTAGCAACGCTTTTTGTTTTCACTTTTGATTTCACTGTAAATATAACTTTTAAACTGTATATAAAAATGTCTCAGTAATAGTAATATTAGTTTATTAGTGTTATTAACTGTTTTTCATATGCATCATACGTAATAAAAGTTTTTATTCACAGGGTTTGTTCCCAACAATAATGTTTTTAATATATAGTGTCATTTTTGACATTACATAATATTGCTTTAAAAACTGCTCATGCTCTTGATTCCAACAACATATTACTTCATTAATTTATTTTTATCTTTTGCTCATTTTTGTATAGAAACACAAGGATTTCTTTTGGACAAATCTAATCTGATGTGATATATTTATAGAGATTTTTCTGATGAAGGGGAAACCTCCTGTGGCAAACTTGGTTCTGTCTTCAGCTGGACAGGAACTACTCTACAATGTTCCACAGCTGAAAAAACAAACCCGGACCTTCGTAAATAAAATAATCTGTAATCCTTTTTTGTTCTGAGCATTTATAACAAAAAATAACAAATATTTGCCAGATTTTGGAAGTTTTATTTCTTCTGAAAAGAAAAATGGCTAAAAAAATTATACAAACGTAATTTTCTTGGGGTTCGCTTCACTAAGAGGGTTAATGTGAATAAACTGGAATCCATTTCAAAAGACCACTGGTATTTGTAAGCTGGCAGGAGTTGGATGGGAGTGGGAGTCAGTTCTACAGGAGTGAAAATCCGTGTGTTGCTCTAGTCCTGAGGTCTGTCTGTCTCTCAGTTCCCCCCTTCACCACCTGGAAGCTTCAGAGGCGGTGGCGGCCTGAGGCTCAGAGAGAGATAGTGAAGCCTGTCTCTGAGGAGGAGGAGGAGGAAGAGCAGCAGGAGGAGGAGTTCACACTGGATATCGACGTTCCAAAAGCACATGGTCAGTCACATGAGGAGGAGAGAACAAAGCAGGATCGGCCCCACCCCTCAACACTCTCTCTCTCTCTCTCTCTCTCTGCAGAGCTCCCCGTGCCGGAGCAGTGTGTGACGGCAGACGTGTGTGTGATGCAGGATGACAAGCGCTACTTTGACAGCGAGACCGACGACATCAGCAACCTGGAGACCAGTGTCCTGGAGAACCCCAAAAACACCCTGCTGTGGCTTAAACTGGCCTACAAGTACCTACAGCAGAGAGACAGGTCAGGCCTGCTGGTTCTGTCTGAGCTGTGTGATGATGATGATGATGATGATCTGGCCTCCTCCCTGCAGCTCCGAGTCTGAGTGTGTGGACGCGGCACTGAACACCCTCTCGCGAGCGCTGGAGGAGAACCCCGAGCACCCGGAGCTCTGGAGCCACTACCTCATGCTCTTCTCTCACACGGACAGCAGCCGCGAGGAGCGCCGGGAGATGAGCGAGACTGCTGTGGAGCACTCGCCGCACTGCAGCGTCTGGTGGAGCGTAAGACCTCACTCCCGCGCACGGATGAAGTGATGCTGTCTGAGGTGATGGAGCCCATCTCTGTCTTGCAGTACATCGGGATGGAGAGCAGCTTCGAGGGCAAGGATTACGTGTGCAGCCGTCTGGTCACACACCTGACGGAGGAGCTGCCGGAGCAGACGCCGGAGAGCGCATCGTTTCAGCTGCTGGAGGTGCTGGTGTTCAGGACTCAGCTCGCTCTCTTCAGCGGCCGCACCCGCAGCGCCGTACAAACTCTGCAGGTCAGCCGGCGCTCAGGGGTGCCCTGCATGACACTCCGGGGGGGTCGCACTGCATTGACCTCTCGCTCTGCGCAGGGCGCTCTGGAATCCAGGGTGGCGCATCATTTGACGCTGCAGCACCGCTCGCTCCTCTGGCTCTGCTTCATCTACCTGAAGGTGTTCAAGCATCTCCCTCCCACTCTCTTCGACCCCGTGGATTCCAACCCGCAGCGCATCAGCAGCACCGAGCCCGTCCTCCTACCCTGGAGCTCATCCCAGCTTCCCACGGAGTCTGAAGATCTCATCGCCATGGTTACTGGTGAGAACACACGATGCTCGCAGTTGATGCAGTCATTTCTTGAGGTTTTAAAGGCAGTCTTTTTCTTTGCCGGGGATAACCGGTCGGTGAGTAAGTGGGACCCACCGTACTACAAAAGCTTTCTGAAGAGCTAGCAGAGCAGCTAGAAGCTAACGTCTGTCGAGATTGAGCGTGTATCTCACGGCGTGTGTTCCACAGATGCTCTGAGCCGCTGCAGGGACGATCGGCTCTCCTCAGCGGAGCAGATTCAGGCCCGCTTCCCTCTGCACAGCACCCTCATCCACCTCTACAGGAGCTCAGCCAGGTACAGCCCTCTTCCCGAGTCCAGATCCATGATTTTCATTTTTTTTTTATCCTGTTCACGAGGCCCTAGATCAGATCCGAACAGAACGGGAGGCCTTTCTTTGGTGTTTGTTTTACTTTTCCGTCTCAAGAGGTTTTTTTTTTTTTTTACAGCTCACAGACACTCTCTCTCTCTTTCTCTCAGGGAGGCGGAGGCGGTCTCTGTCTGTGAGCAGCTGATGGAGGAGGTCCCGTTCTTCCCTCCTCTATTAGAGCTCCGCTGCTCTCTTATGGTCTCCGGATGCTCTGATTGGCTGGTCGATAAGTGGACGGCTGCTTTTTCTCAAATCCCCGCCCCTGCTCAGGTGTTGTATCACCTCGGCAGATGTTTGCAGACGCAGGTGAGGATGTGAAAAATGGCAAGGCCCCGCCCCTTGTTCCGTCTAGTGCTTTGATCTGTTTTTTTCTCTCTCTCTTTCAGGGCCAGGGGAACGTTCTAGAGCAGCTGTCGGAGCCGTTCATCTTCTCTCTCTGTGACTCTGTGCCGGAGCAGACCACCGCTCTGGATGCCCTGCGGTAAGGCATTGGGACTGGTGCTTTACCTCCGAGTGTCTGAACCTGCGGCTGAAGGATTTTCTCTGTATTACAGATATGTTCTGGGCGTGCAGATGGATCTTCAGCGAGTGCCGGTGATTAAAGAAGAAGTGCAGCAGCAGATTGAGGATCAGCGTCCGTACCTCCACCTGCTGTACTGGTGAGGGAGAGGGACCCGCTCTCAGAAACACATCGATCCATCATGAATGAGAGAATAAAGCTCAGGAGGGTGGAGGTCCGCTGAGGTGCACAGACCCTAAAGCTACGTGTTCCGTGATGGAGTTCTTGCTTGTTTCACAGCCAGTTGCTGTGTGTGTCGGGGAGCGTCCGGGAGGCGGCGGATGGCTTTGAGAAGGCTCTGGGCTCCGTCACTAAGCTGGAACTGCTGCACACTCTCTGGATGGAGTAAGTGCTCCTCAGTTCCCCTCTCTACTGGGATCCTGGAGGAGGACTCTGAACCTGAGCTCTGTGTCTCCTCTACTCCTCAGCTACCTGTCCTTCAGCCGAGAGCGCCTGTGCTCTGGTTCTGCAAGCGTTCGGGATATACGCCTCTTCTCTTCTCTGGTCATGCGCTGCCTGAAGACCGTTCCTAGCCGTGTAGTTCTGCCCTACAGCTCCTCTAAGTTCTGGAACTGTTTCAGCTTCCACAACAAGGTGCCTGTGAACCATCAGGCCGTCCGTCAGATGCTCAGGTGTCCTGATCCAGGTTTTATTGTCTTGTGTTTCAGGTCATCTCCTTTTACCTGAGCTGCATTCCCCAATCACAACATGCTCTGGTGCTGGAGCGACTGCACCACGCCATGCCCAGCAACACCCAACTGGCCATCAGGTGATCTGAGGACCTCCTCCTCTCATGACTGATGAGAAATAATGTGATGAGGGCCGGCTATAGAGTTCCGCTGAATAGAACGTTGAGGATAAACAGAACGATATCTCTCTCTCTCCCCAGGATGCTCCAGCAAGAATATCAGGACGGGAGCCTGGAGCAGTTCCAGTTGCAGAGCAGGATGATGATCAGCAGTTTCCCTCGATGCCTGACCTTCTGGAGGATGTGAGTGATCAGACCTTCAATCACTGCAGACCCCCACTGACTCCTGACCAGTACACAGTGTTGCGGTGATGCTGAGAGAGCAGTGTGCGATGAGCTCTGTACATGTTTATTTCTCCTTAGAGCCATCGCCATGGAAACAGAGCAGAAGCACCGGGCAGAGGTGAGTTCAAAGGTCACACTCTGACCTAGGTTGCAGAGTGGTTGGCTCCATCTGTCTGGTTAAACTGAGAGGCCAGAGAAACTCTGGTCGGTTGATCGGGGATTGGGTTTTTTTGTGTGTGTGTGTGTGCGTGTGTGTGTGTGTGTGTGTGTGACTGATGCTGACTCTTGATTGGCTGGTGCCTCACTGGTTGCCGTGCACCTGCAGAGCTTCAGCATTTTGTTCTGCACGACTTGTTTTGAAGCATCTCCAAATGCGGTTTCTGAGGACCATCTACCTCCAGACCAGCACTCTCTCTTTCCCCCAGGGCTGAAGCACGGTATCTCACCCCTCTGTGTGTGTGTGTGTGTGTGTGTGCGTGCGCGTGCGTGTGTGTGTGTGTGTGTGTGTGTGTGTGTGTGTGTGTCTGCAGGTACGGCGGCTCTACAGGCAAGCGCTCCGGAACCTCCCTCTATCTGCGACGCTCTGGAAAGATGTAAACACACACTCCTCTCCTGTCTCTCTGAATGACCCCGGTCACCCTGCCCTCATCTCCAGCACCTGTCTGTCTCTCCCTGTGTTGTCTATGTTGCAGTGGCTGCTGTTTGAGGCGGCAGATGGCGGCGGGAGGATCGACTCTCTACGGAAGATTATCCAGTGCTACCAGGAGCAGGGGGTCCGCCTGGATGAACCTCTGGGGTTCCAACCCAGCCATTAACACCTTCTGACACAAACATATGCGCACACACGCACACACACACACGTCCAAACACACACACTGCTCCGTCGACCATCGTGTACGTAAGTACTCTGAACTCTCTCTCTCTCTCTCTCTCTCTCTCTCTGTGAGTGATATGTGCTCAACCGTGGGACTTTTATTTTGCTTTTATTTTTGTGTATCTGGAGACACACTCACTCTCTCGCTCCAACGGTGTGGAGACTGAGCAGGACCTTCGCTCACCCTGCCATCGCAGTGTTTGTGCTTTTTTTTTTTGGTTTCTTTAAGTGTTTTTGGATCATGGGACGCTCTGAATCTACTCAGACTCTGAGGACCACACCAAACAGAACCTCGATAGACACTGTCCCAGCGTTCATCACAGGAAGCCATGTGTGCGTTTGAGCGAGTGTGTAGAGAGAGACAGGCGGGTGACCCCACACCTGTCCTTTCTCGTTCTTTCTTTGTAACTGAACTTTGTTTCTATTAAATTAATTTATACTGAACTCTTCCAGTGTCTGTTTCTTTTATTTTACTGTAGTGAACATGGTTTTTAGTGGGACTGCAAAGGTTAGAAGGAAATGCATGCAGATGAAATGAGCACAAGCAAAGAAATGTTTCCGGCGGAATCCTGCCATGGTTTCGTGGGCAGTCTACAGGAGATGGATCCCAGCTTATACATCCGTCATCAAACCAAATATCAGTTAAAGAGGTCGCGTCACCTCATAGGGTTTGACAAAAATCAAACACAACGTTCAATAAAGCAGAAACTTGTTTTTGAACTTTGATTAAAAGATTAGGAGCAAAGACTTCTGTGTGCATAACTATAGAAGTAAATTATTTTATGTTTGTTTTCCCTATTTCTCATTCGAGTCGTAATGACTTCTGGTTGAAGCTAGCAGTCTAATGCTAACCCATCATTTGCCAAAGACACATTTTTCATGTATGCATTTGGCAGACGCTTCTATCCAAAGCAACTTACATTTAAAGCATTCCATTAATTCTTGCTTTCCCTGGGGTTGGAACCCATGACCTTTGCGTGGCTAGTGACTGAGCCACAAGAAAAGCAGCTCAAGTGAAGTCATTAGACACCTCAACTGCTTTTAGATGAAGTCTCCCTCGCGACAATGTTCTATAAACAAACACTGCTCCGTATCTCAGCTGCTATATGCAAATAAAAACCTCCAAGTTTCAAGTAAAAGTTGCAGATCAAGAAGTTCAGTCCGCTGTTTTCTTCTGAATTTAGCAGAAGGTGCTTCCGTTCCGTTTTCGGGTTATATCTTAACACACTGGTTACTCAAATATATCTGGATACTGTTAAGCTGTGTCTCCTAATAATATCAGAGATGCCCATCAAAGATAAAAATTGTGTGGGAAGAGGAGTTCGAGGCTGGAAGGATGTTCCTTCAAGGAAAGTATGGTGTATACTTGGCACCCTAACCCATCCACGTTTCCCACTGATCTTTCAAGTCTTTCTTTTATGGGAGACTGTAAAGAACTCTGGATGCCTGGTGGTCACGTACCACATGCATAGATCATGAGGAGGATGCAGGTCTGATTCACCAGTCAGTGCCTTGGTGGCCTTTCGCTGCAGATGATGATCACACACCTGCAGTTTGCTTAGACACTTTCTTTGCAGCCAGGGTGTTTACGGTGTTGCCTGCAGAGGCCAGTTTGGATCTGTGGTATAAGCATGTGTTTGTGTGCGAGAAAGTGTGTCTTCATGTGTATGCGACTCGAAGTTGAATGGCAGGAAGTGTGTCTCTGAGGTTTTTCCTTCCCAGAGTTTCCTGCAGAGCTCAAACCCAGAGCACACACATGTTCACACACTCTGCCTCGACAGCGCAAGGATGAACACGGTGACGCACACTGCAGCTCTAGCTCTCATTCTGGTTCTGGTTCTGGAAAGAATCTCTACAATGCGTGAGTACAGCCACCAGCAAACACACACTTGGTGTACCTTCTAGTCTCTGGAGCCATCAAACACATTCTCATCCTGATGCGACCTCGTACACACAGTAGCTGAGCACTGTCAGAGTTTGAGAAAGTGAGGTCTGGCTTTATTCGGTCCTCCAGTCCAATAGTTACCAGGGTTAGTCGGGCTAGTCGCTCTTGTACAAGCTACTCACTGCTGTTAATCTCAAGAAAAGGCCCCAAACTCTAACCTGGGCCTCCTCTAGCCTGTTATGCTTAAAATTGAGCACAATTTTCCTCCTGGTTCAGTTCTGGCAGGTTTTCACTGATTGACTTCCCCTGTCAGTGGTTTAGTAGAGTAATGTAAGTCTGTTGGTTTAATATTTCCTTTAGGATGTTTCCTAATCGTTCACTCTTCTCAGCAAGTGTGTTTGAGCGGTGAGCACAGTGGAGTGTTTTTGCGCCGTTGTGATGCCTTCGCTCTGGCTCAACAGTGGCTTTGGAGCTCCGAGGGGCAGCTCCGAGCCCCAAGGAGCAATCGTTGTCTACGGGTCAAGCAGCAGTCTGTGTTGCTGGAGCTTGGTCCCTGTGTGTCATCTCCCCAGTGGTTGTGCCCCAGCTCGTACCCGGGAACACTAGCTCTTGACCAGACACCTCCACTTTATGTTCAGAAGATGGGAGTCCATGTTGTGCTGAGCCCAGAAAGACGAAGATCTAATTGGACCAGACTTGAACCAGTCACTTCAGGAGAACTACACAAGACACTTGGACTCTGCCACAATACAGGTCTGAATATCTCTGTCGCATTTCACTTTTTAACCTTCCTGAATCAAACTCATTCCCAACTGTTGGCAACACCAGTAGAGGGTATCAGACTTGCTTAGGGCCCCTTGTAGCTCCTGAGTACCTAAAAACTTCCAGTTTATCTAAAAATTGCCATTCCCTGGATATATGACCTCACATAAGAGCAACAGTAACGCGGGCTATTTGAGACGGCATTATGTTTTTTGGTTTACTAAAGGGGTGGAATCTTTACATTGATTTCATGAAGTGAATAAATAAGAAAAAGAACAATACAACAAAACACAGGTTCTACACAGTGAGATTCTGCAGTACTGCAGGATGCTGACCTCAGTTTGTTCTCACTTTGACAGGTGAGTCCAGTGCAGATAGTACCACACTTACAGTCCCGGTCTGGGCTCAACAAAGAGAAGTGGCCCATCAGCCCACAGACAGAACCAGGACAAAACGCATGTCTACCTCGAGGCCAAGAGATGTGACATCATTCACCTCACAAACACATTTAAGGCAAATCACACAAAAACACCGCGAGGAGAACTTCAATCAAACACAAAGCAGCCTTGAGGCAAACTACCACCAACTTGTACAAACACACCTTGAGAAAAATATGCTACAGTCACTCGATGTGGAAAAGAACAGTCAAACACTGGAGACCCTGAAACCCCCCGAAACTGCTGATGTATCCTCCAACAGCTCGATGGAGACAGAAACTCCTCACGTGGTACAGTTAACAGGGTCCAAAGCTCACCAGACCTCGAACACTCAAACCAGGCCCTCAGAGGACAAGATCACTGATGGTGAAGACCCCTTCCTGGTCGAAAATTCAAAAAGACAATCAACAGAGTCACAGAGACAAGACTTAGGGACAGCAGGATTTGGCACAGACTCAACCTCTGGAGACCTGCATACATTTCTACCTCTCAAAAGCAGAACGACACGAGCCATCACTCAGATTGGGATCAGCACCAGTGCTGAAATTACTAGCTCAGAAGGCGGATCTTCTCTAGATAAAGTCACCAGTCCAAAAACAGCCTTTAGTTCATCTAGAACCATCACAGACTACAAAACCTCTACAGATTCAGCCTTCAGACCCGATCAAACAAGCTCAGAACGAGGATCTTCTCTAGATACAGCCAGCAGTCACCTTCAAACAAGCACAAGCTCTGGATTTGATCCAGAAACAGCCTTTAGTTCATCTAGAGCCACCACAGACTACAAGACCTATACAGATTCAGTCTTCAGACCCGATCAAACAAGCTCAGAACGAGGATCTTCTCTAGATACAGTCACCAGTCCAAAACCAGCCTTTAGTTCATCTAGAACCACCACAGACAACAAAACCTCTACAGATTCAGCCTTCAGACCCGATCAATCAAGTTCAGAACAAGTATCTTCTCTAGATACAGTCACCAGTCCAAAACCAGCCTTTAGTTCATCTAGAACCATCACAGACTCTAAAACTTCTACAGATTCAGCCTTCAGACCCGATCAAACAAGCTCACAACGAGGATCTTCTCTAGATACAGTCACCAGTCCAAAACCAGCCTTTAGTTCGTCTAGAACCACCACAGACAACAAAACCTCTACAGATTCAGCCTTCAGACCCGATCAAACAAGTTCAGAACAAGTATCTTCTCTAGATACAGTCACCAGTCCAAAACCAGCCTTTAGTTCATCTAGAACCATCACAGACTCTAAAACCTCTACAGATTCAGCCTTCAGACCCGATCAAACAAGCTCACAACGAGGATCTTCTCTAGATACAGTCACCAGTCCAAAACCAGCCTTTAGTTCATCTAGAACCACCACAGACAACAAAACCTCTACAGATTCAGCCTTCAGACCCGATCAAACTAGTTCAGAACAAGTATCTTCTCTAGATACAGCCAGCAGTCACCTTCAAACAAGCACAAGCTCTGGATTTGATCCAGAAACAGCCTTTGGTTCATCTAGAGCCACCACAGACTACAAGACCTATACAGATTCAGTCTTCAGACCCGATCAAACAAGCTCAGAACGAGGATCTTCTCTAGATACAGTCACCAGTCCAAAACCAGCCTTTCGTTCATCTAGAACCACCACAGACAACAAAACCTCTACAGATTCAGCCTTCAGACCCGATCAAACTAGTTCAGAACAAGTATCTTCTCTAGATACAGCCAGCAGTCACCTTCAAACAAGCACAAGCTCTGGATTTGATCCAGAAACAGCCTTTAGTTCATCTAGAACCATCACAGACTCTAAAACCTCTACAGATTCAGCCTTCAAACAAGAATCTACTCTAGATACAGTAACCAGTCTGAAAACAGCCTTTAGTTCATCTAGAACAACCACAGACTCCCAACCCTCTACAGATTTAGCCTTCAGTCCCAATCAAACAAGCTCAGAGCGAAGATCTTCTCTGCAAACAGTATTTAGGTCGTCTAAAACCAGCACAGACTCTGGAGTGTCTCCAGATGTGGCCTCTAGTCCTGATCAAACGAGATGGAGAGGATCTGTAGCTCCATACATCTTGACTTTTACTCCATACACAAGCACCTCCATTATATCAACTGAGACGGCGCAGACTAAATCAAACACCATCACCAGAGATGCTGCTCACAACACAAGAGGACCTTCTACGTTAATAGCTCAATTTACGCCCACTACAGCTGATGCAACAGCTGAAGTCAAGTCATTCACAAACAAAGCTATTCCAGATTCAGCTGAAACTACATCCAATGTAAAAGCCACAACAGCAGCCACACACAAATCATCTACAACCAAATCAAGTGTAACAACTCCCTCAACCGCAAGCAAAGCCACACAGACAACTTCATCAGCTACAGCTATATCTACATTCAACAATACACTCTCTTCGACGAAATCTACATCTTCCCAAATGCCATCTTTGACCACTAAACTAGTGTCAGTTAATGGTACACCAACTCTTGGAGAAACTACTGTAATAACTACTACTGCCTCAACATCTATGGTGAGTGATAAACAATGCTCTATTTACTGGTGTAAAAGCTTTTAACATACTTCCACTTGAACATTCAGTAAAGAATGTAAAATACTATTGTATGATTTAGGAAAACTGGTAATTTAAGTTTAAGCCTGGTTTGCTTCACACCCAGAGAAAAGTCTTCTGTATTGATGGGATAGAGACAAGAAGTTATAGCGGTTCTGCTATAGAAGGGAATGAGATATAGACGAGGAGTTATAGCGGTTCTGCTATAGAAGGGAATGAGATATAGACGAGGAGTTATAGTGGTTCTGCTATAGAAGGGGACGAGATATAGACGAGGAGTTATAGTGGTTCTGCTATAGAAGGGAATAAGATATAGACGAGGAGTTATAGTGGTTCTGCTATAGAAGGGGATGAGATATTTATGAGGAGTTATAGTGGTTCTGCTATAGAAG
>SRMA01024324.1:17912-39581 GCA_007224835.1 Danionella cerebrum
AAAGTGGTTCTGCTATAGAAGGGGACGAGACATAGATGAGGAGTTAAAGTGGTTCTGCTATAGAGGGGGACGAGATATAGACGAGGAGTTATAGTGGTTCTGCTATAGAAGGGGACGAGACATAGACGAGGAGTTAAAGTGGTTCTGCTATAGAAGGGGACGAGACATAGACGAGGAGTTAAAGTGGTTCTGCTATAGAAGGGGATGAGATATAGACGAGGAGTTAAAGTGGTTCTGCTATAGAAGGGGATGAGATATAGACGAGGAGTTATAGTGGTTCTGCTATAGAAGGGGACAAGATATAGACGAGGAGATATAGTGAGTCTTCTATAGATGGAGGGGGTTGGAAGGAAATGGAGAACAGAAGGAGAACTGTTCCTGCAGAATAAAAGCCTCAGTGGTTTGTAGAGATGTCTTCAGTGCTGAAGACGGCAGTGGAGTTTAGAGTTGGAAGGGCTTCAGGTGGTTCCTCTCATCAGTTAAAGTTGTGTTTCTTCCTGGTCGAACAGAACCCCGGAATAGAAGCTTATTTTAAAATAGAACTATGGAAAGGGAAGCTTCTACTTTAATAACCTAAGTATATGATCATGAAACCGAGAGGAGTTCCCAAGCCCCTCAGAACCAGAGCTGCAGATAGAGATTTGAAGGTGTTTATTGAACCATTGTCTGCCGAGCTTCTTCACTTTGATGTGTTTGAAGAGCGCTGTTCTATCAACTAGAAAACATCTCTGTCTGTGTTTAGCTCAAGCAGTGTCAGATAAACATCAGCTCTGTGGAGGTTCACTTGGACTATGGTGTGGTGATGTTCAGGAGTCCAGGACTCTCCTGCAGTTTCATCATTACTGAGGAGGACTCCAGACGTTCTAGCAGATGCTCCAAGGAAGAGCAGCTGGTTTACTCCTGTGTGGTGATGGATCTGACTCCTGGAGCCACGAACACCCTCACTATTCTTTCAGAGAGTGATGGAGAAAGAGCCAACCTCACCATTCACACCCGTAAGAGACCCCTCCCCTCCACACACACACTGCTGCTCACACCAAACCATGAAACTGTGCTGCAAGATCTTCTCAGGTTAGAGTGCTGGTGGAATGAGCATGGTTTAACGATAGTGGCAGAATGAGAAAGAAATCAATATTCTCCAGGCTTTGAGCTGAAGATGAGAGTGCGCTGATCATCTGCTGATCATGGTCCTCAGATCTCACGTTTTGATCACTTTGAGCTAATCTTCCTCCATCAGTAGCAGAGGGTTAGGGTTCAGAAGATGAAGGAGCCACGAAAGCTGGTTTTACTCTGCTACAGGCTCAGAAACTCTGGGAAAATCAGGGAAAGCTGTGAAAGTGCTGGCAGCTCTCTCTCGTAAAGCCATCAGTGTTCGTTGTTCCAGGATACTCTTTGTTAACTCCCATCCTGCTTCCTGCAGAAGACACCCGCCACTTCCTGTCTGATCGTGGCCTGTGACACACTCGCAGATACGAGAGCTAAAGCAACCTCTGCAAATCACAGTAATGCATTAAGTACCCCCCTCCCTCCAAAACAAGTGTGTTCTGTGGGACAGAGTGACTTCCGTAAACAGAGACCAGAGAGAGAAGTTTGTATGGAATGGACAAATACATTTTGTAGAGTTGTAAGTGTTTAGAAATAGGAAATGCGATTGTATGATGTGGGTATGATTATAGTTTGCATTAACCTGCCACCCCTAGGGTAAAGGCATTTTGAGGCTAGCATCATTGTCCAGTTATCGTCGCTTCTTCTGTCAAAAAGATGGATGGCTTGCTCCTACCGTGGACTCTAACCATAACTTTGTTCTCATGAATTTCAAAAGCTTTGCATCACCGCACTACTTTCTGGGGCTAGGACTACTTTGCACCGAGCAGCGCACCACCACCACCACCACACACTGAGTTGCATCACACTGACTTTCACCTACTCATCAGTTTTGAATCCACCCAAACTAAACTGGTCTGAATCAAAGTGAAATCATGTTTGTCCTTGTTCTATCATTTCTCTGTTCTCCAATTCAAAGGTCCAAATGTAACTCTAACGCTCTATCCCTTGCTCCGCGACACAGCTCCTGGTCGAGTATCAGCTCTCCGGCTTCAGGCTACTGATGAACGCACTCTGTGTCTGTCGTGGACTCCTCCTCGGGGCTTCTGGGATCGCTACCAAATGCTTCTTTGGGATGGCACCACTGTTGTGGAGAATCGGACTCTGCTTGCTCACACTCTGTCTGAGTTCTGCCTCCATAACCGGACCCTGGTGCCGGGCCGGAACTACCGTGCCGCGATTCAAGTGGAGAGTGCAGGAGGGAGCACACAGGAGGAGTGTTATGGTCGCGCTGGTGCGTATTCTGAAGCTCTCTGCAGGCATGCAGCTTCGGTGATGTTTACGGTGTGTCTGTGTGTGCAGCTCCTCGCTCCGTGCGGTGGCTCCAGGTCGCTCTGCTCTCCGAGTCTTCTCTGAGGGTGTCCTGGAGTCCTCCGGAGGGTGAGTGGCAGACCCTGAGTGCTCAGCTGCTTATTGCAGATGCTCTACTTGAATCCAGGGATTTGGATCATGATGCACTGAGTTCCAGCTTTCAAAACCTCACACCTGGCCATACCTACACCATCACTGTGACAACCCACAGTGGAGGCCTCAGTAGCTCCTCCCATATCGGTGCCACGACACGTGAGTGAGAACCATCTGCTCGTTTGTCCGCAGGGGAGTTACAGGTAATAAGCTCTTCACCAGTGCGTGCATGTGTGTCTCAGCTCCGGCCCAGGTGTCAGGGCTGCAGCTCAGTAATCTGGGCCGCACTGATTCTCTGGAGGTCAGCTGGTCGCCTGCAGTGGGTCGTCTGGATCAGTACAAGGTTCAGCTCCTCCAGGACAGTATGGTGGTGAGGAACCTCAGCGTGTCCCACACTCAGACTCAGATGCTACTCACAGGGCTCCTGCCCGGCACCCTCTACAGGGCGGTGGTCACCACTGGACATAGCAGCGTGTTCTCCAAACAGATGATCGCAGAGGGACGCACAGGTGCGCACACACTCTCTCTGATGAACCAGGCTGCACTTTGGGGTAGTTCAGCCAAACAATCAGATGTTCCTCATGTGCTCTTGGGACACCGCTGAAGATGTTTGAGTTCCAATGAGCTTTATTTAGATTCGGACTGAGAGAGCATTAGTGATTTTCACCAGTTTCTACTGAGAGAGTGTTGTGTGTTCTGTAGCTGATGCATGTTGAGGAAGAATCGCTTGGCTGAGATTCTCATTCTTATCGGTGGCAGCAGAGCGCCCCTGGAATGTTCCGGAAGCCTTGAGCGTGTGAAGGACGGTGTGTTTTCCTGCCGTGAGTTTGTGCAGGTCATTGTTTGGAGGATGTTGTTTGTCTCTGTGTGATCAAAAGTCATAACTCCAAATTCCTTTCCTTCCAGCACAGCGGAACGCGTGAGACCTTCGTTAATAATAACAGATCTTTAATTACTTAGCTGCACATTAATGAGAGTAGCTGCCCCTCTGCACTGGTTAAGTCTAAGACCACGTGCAGTTGGACTCAATAATTACATTTTATCCAGCGCTCCAGAAGCTTGACGGTTGAAAGTGGCTCTGGTTGATAACTCTGTTTGGACAGTGAAATGGAAATTTCGAAACAGTTAAGTGCTCCAGGTTTGATGATGATGAAAGAGAATCATCTCATCTTCTGCTCACAATCTCCACCTCCTGATCACTTAGAGCTGGTCTGACGTCTGCGCTTCCTCAAGATCTACAGATGAAGGAGAGCTGCACCAGACTGACCTAGCTGATCTAATACCCATTTTCTCCTCTCCCCCATCCCTCAGTGCCAGCAGTGGTGAGAGAAGTGGCAGTCAGCAACAGTGGGCGGATGGATTTCCTGAGTGTGTCGTGGCGTGCTGCTGAGGGATTCGTGGAGGGTTACACCATCGTGCTGAGTGACAGGGACCACGCTGTGCACACGCTCGCTGTCTCGTCGCTCACCACGGAATGCGTGTTCACTTCCCTGGTGCCAGGGCGCCTCTACAGCATCACCATCAGCAGCCGCAGCGGAGTCTTCCGGAACCAGACCAGCGTCCAGCAGCGTACACGTGAGAGTCTGCGCGCATGGCTGTATTGTGTGTGTGCCTCTTTGTGAGGCTCTGTGTTTTCTTCAGAGCCTGCCGCTGTCCAGAACCCCTCCACCTCTCACTTGGCCCGTGAGGACCTCCTGCGAGTGTACTGGAGACAGCCGACCGGAGATTTCGATCACTATGAGGTTTCTCTCACTCACACTGGAGTGATGCAGATGAACCGCTCTCTACACTGGAGCCAGAGCGAGTGTGTGTTCGCCGGGCTGGTGCCAGGCCGTCTCTACACAATCACAGTCAGCACACACAGTGGAGAGCTTCATGCTAGCTCCTACACGCATGGCAGGACACGTGAGTTCTGCTGTAGCATGCTTTTCTGGAACATTTCGAGTGATTCTGTTTGGCAACTGCACACGGTTTCTTCCAAGCGCTTTCTGTACTCGAATGTTCAGTTGTTTGCAGTCATTTAATAACTTGTACATGTTCTGCCTCAGTACCTGCAGCTGTCCAGAACCTCTCTATCTCAGCCAGTGGTCCTGAACATCTACAGGTGTGCTGGGCGGCTGCGCCGGGAGATGTGGATCACTACGAGCTTCAGTTGCTTTTCAATGACCTGAAAGTTTTCCCCACCATCACGGTGTCTAGCAGCTCCACCGAATACTTGCTTTCCTCACTCACTCCTGGAAGACTCTACAAGATCCTGCTGTCCACCTTCAGTGGGCCCAACCTCCGGGTGCGCTTCATCACTGCCAGGACAGGTAATGATCACAACACATCTACCACCATGATCATCTCAGAGCAGGTGCGGGAGCTTGATCAGTGCAGTGAGCTGAAAAGCTGTGTTCCACCTCCTTGCAGTTCCCAGCAGTGTGCAGAACCTCCACATCAGTAATAGTGGTCAGAAGAGAGAGCTTAGGGTCAGCTGGACTCCTGGGCCGGGTGATGTGGACCGTTACACAGTGCTTCTGGACCAGACCAAGCAGAAAAGTGTCCCTAAACACATCAACAATCTCCACTTCCAGGACCTGGAGCCTGGTCGGCAGTACAGCCTTACTGTATTGAGCATCAGTGGATCTCTGAGCAGCAACTGCAGCAGCAGTGGCAGGACAGGTCTCTCAACACTTTTCCAGTCTCTGTCAAAGCCATACAAGGAGTTAGGAGACGTAGAAACCTTCTCCAAGTTTGACACTATGAGCACTTTTAGCTTTATTCCGGTGTACAACTGTCCTCATTATTTTTTCCAATACTCATTTAATGAACCTGTCTCTGGGTGTGTTCAGTGCCTGCTCCAGTGAACTCCGTGCTCGTGGACTCTGCCATGTTCTCCCGGAGCCTGGTTGTCTCGTGGCAGCCACCAGAGGGAGTGTTTGATTGCGTGTATGTTCAGCTGAGGGACGAGAGAGGAGCTCTGCTGGAGAACATCTCGCAGACGCACAGTCTCACGCAGCACCACTTCTCACGCCTCACCCCCGGGCAGCTGTACCAAATCCAGATCCAGAGTGTCAGCGGAGGGATCCAGAGTGACAGCAGGCTGGCACGTGGCAGGATCAGTGAGTACCAGAGCTAGTGCGGGTTGTGTGTGTGTGTGTGTGTGTGTGTGTGTGTGTGTGTGTGTGTGAGTGTGAGCTCGAGATCAACCCCTCTCTTTGTGTTACAGCTCCAGCACCCGTCCGCAACCTCTCAGCCTACAGCGAGTCCAGCAGAAGTGTGCGTGTGCACTGGTCTCCTCCGCTCGGGGTGTATGACACATTCTCTGTGGTCCTCTGTGATGAAGAGGAGAGTGCATGCGAGCAGAAGTCTGGTGCAGCTGAGATGCAGAAGTGTGTATTCTCCAACCTGCAACCTGGGACTCGATACAGAGCTCTGGTGCAAACCCACAGTGGAGAGAAGAGCAACGGTACTGCTGTCTGGACCAGGACAGGTGATGCAGTGGCCTCTGGTACTTCACAAACGCAGCTCAGCTAATCAAGTGGGATTTAGTTCAGTTCAGCCTTGTTCCTTCTCTGGAGCGGCATGAGCACAGAGACTATCTCTCACCAGAGGCTTCCTCCAGCTCTTCTGGACGCTTTCCCTCTCGATCTTCCTCTGAAGTGGAAGCCCGGGTTCTACATAAGGAGGTACAGCTCATGACCAGAAGAATTGTTTTCTCCTTCACCCCCAGAAGGACAGCTGAAGCAAAACTGGTGTTTATGGAACTGCAGCCAGTTTTGGAGCATGCTTTTTTTGCTTCACTTCTGAAGAGCTGGAGGTGGCTTCTGAATCCTCGGGGGAAGCTCAAGATTAGCTAATGATGACTAGACCAGAGCTCCTGATCATTAACGTACCCTGTTCTAAATGCCTGGCTGTGAGTGTTCAGCCTACAGTTGACCCTGAGCATGTTTCTCTTTGCAGCTCCGGCGATGGTCTCCTCCCTCCATGTGGACTGCAGGAACAACTCTGAGAGTCTATGGCTAAGGTGGACCCGACCTGAGGGAGAAATCAGTGGATACACAGTCCGCATCCTGGACCTGAATGGACACATACACTCCACACACACGCTTCCACCCGAGTCTGTGAGCCAGCAGGTCCAGGGGCTGTGGCCAGGCCGAGAGTACTGGATGCTGGTTCTGAGCCACAGTAAAGAGCTCAGCAGCAGAGTGGAGATGCACACCCGCACAGGTAGCAAACACAGAGATGTGCATTTAGTTAAAATGTTTCCTAAAACCCATGTCTAGAGGAGTACCAAGAGCACAGGAAGTGGATGATCTGGGCTCAGGGTTTGGCCTGATGGAACTGAGAGAGAGAAAAGGTGCAAGACTGAGAAATCATGTGATTGTTTTGCTGACCACTGGTTAGGAAGAACGGTCGAGACCTGGTGGACTAACCCTTCCAATGATGTGTGATGCACATCTGCATGAAAGAGGGAGGATAATGGTCTACTGCTGAGCTTCACTGGTTTCTCTAACTGTTGTTGAAGTTATCAGCATAGACTGTAAAAAAAAAACTGCTGGGCTAATGTGAGCCAACCGCAAACGCCATGAAGCACTGTAGATTCAGAGTCTGAATCACTGTAGAGTCTGGCTCTCACACGCAGCCCGTTATCTACAACTCATTTGGTAATTATAAACAAGAATTTGAGAATGACTTTGATAGCCGTGGTGTGGCTTCACTCCACCGGCCATCTTACACACTTCCTTCTAAAGAGGTGGTAACTGCAAAATTGACCAAAAAGTCCAAAAATTTTCTTTAACTTACGTGTCTGAATTTGACGGCCTTTTACTTCACCTTGTTCTCTCTTGTAGGGCAATTTGGTAATAAAAAAACCTTAATGGAGACAATGTACTTACACTGGTGACTCGTCGTTCCATGGCTGAAGAACATGGACATGCTGCTGAGTTTAGGTTCTTTGAGCAGAGGAGGTTCTCAAAGCTTGTTGAACATGTTTGGAAAGATGTCTAAGGGTAGTGGGTTGACCATTACCTTGGTCTGGAGCATCAGTTAATGGCTCATATATGTGTTCCAGCCCCCCGTCCGCCCCTGTCCTTCTCCAGTGTGGAGATCAGTACCTCCTCTGTGGATCTGAGCTGGGTTCCACCTGATGACTCTGACTTTGATGACTTCCAACTCCAGTGGAGTCGGGCAGACCAGCTGCTTCTTATAGACTCAGATCAGAGTGGCAACTCTGATGAGAGGGGTCAGGGATTGAGAACCACCGGAGGGAACAGCAGTAGGCAGTGGCACCTTGCAGGCCTGTTCCCGGGCCGGCGCTATCAAATCAGCCTGCGAGCAGTGAGCGGGAGTGGAACCAACAGCACTAGATACAGCGAGCCAGTGTACAGCAGCATACGAACCCGTGAGAGATCTACAGCACGGACCTTTCTAACCTCTCACAGAGTCAGGGTGGTAGGTTATGTTTGTATGCTCCTTTCTCCAGGGCCCTCGCGGGTTCGGAGGCTCCACTGTCGTCCTCAGAGCCCTTCTTCGCTCTCCTGCTCCTGGTCTCCCCCACAGTCTGACTTCGACTGGTACACTATCGAGTGCACTCTGGAGGGCTCGGAAGAGTTGGCGTATTCGCAGCGAACACCAAGAGGGAATACGGTTCATCTTATCCAAGCTCTACAGCCACACAGGAAGTACACTGTGACCGTCACAGTGCTGTCGGGAGGCCTGAGGAGCGATGGCGTGCAGCAGAGCACCAGCACCATGATCGACCGTACGTCCACCTAGAACACCCTCCTACAGATCAGGCATCATCAGTCCATCTTTGACTGGCTGTGTTTCAGGACCACCTCTGCCTGGTGCTCATATCGAAGAGAGTGAGGTGGAGCTCAGCAGATCCACCATCCTCTTCCACTTCAACTGCAGCTGGTTCAGCGATGCCAACGGAGCCATCCGGTTCTTTACCATCATCGTCATGGAGTCCAGTGGTGCGAGCCTTTCACTCTGTGCTCTTTGATCTCTTCAGATCTGTGTGAAAGTAATGTAGAGCAGTCGGAGCTGTTGGGATGTTTTCCTGAATCTGCCACGCAGAGTTAGGAAGGATCGAGGAGCATCCTCTTTGCAGAGTTAATAATCACTTTGTATTTACTCCACTGGAGTCAGATGATTGCTCTCAGAGCTCCAGTCATCCGTAAAGTGGTGATCTGCCTTCTCCTGACTCTGGGGTAGAAATACTCTGTGTGTGTGTGTGTGTGTGTGTGTGCGTGTGTGTGTGTCCAGAGAGAGAAGGAGAATTGCAGCCCGGGCTATTTCCGCATCCTCTTCCCTCTTACCCGCAGTATAGCTCCAATCGCTCCCTCAGGGCCTATCAGACTGGGTTCTTCCACAGTCAATGTGAGGATTGGAATGGAGCCGCTGCAGGGTTCAGTATCCTTCTGGGCTCGGGGATGGAGGAACTGGGTGGAGGCTGTGACTCTCAAACATCTCACATACTCTCTAAAGCAGACAAATCCCTCACTGAGTACTGCGACGGCCCTCTCAGACCCGGCACTGCCTACAGGTGAGCGGGTGTCGCAATGGGGAGAAGCAGGGTTAATGAATAACTAATCCTCATTTGAGGCAAAGTATTCTACAAGAGATTGATGTTATTGCCAGCCAATCAGAACCCAATGTTCAGACAGACCATGGAATGTGTTGTGCCTGCTGTTCATTGTGTATTTGGGTGTCTACAAGGCTCAGTGTTCGGGCGTTCACACAGCTGGACCATCAGGAGGAGGAAGTAGAGTCTCTCTCTGCGCTCTACACTGACACACCACTGTCCCAGCCCCTGAGGACCCAAACAGGTGCGTGTGTGTACATGTGTGTGTGTGTGTGTGTAAGTGTGTGTGTTGAGAGACTCTTGGAAAGGCGACCAGCTATGGAACTTGACCCAAGAGCCCTTTCAAATTCCACGCATCATCTCTGTGTTCCTGTGTGTTCAGAGCCTCTGAGCGGGCTGGTAGCAGGTGTCAGTGCTGGACTCTTCCTCGGCCTCATCGTCATGTCTATCATCATTTTTGTCTTCTGCCGACAAAACTTTGTCAAAGTGTGAGTGTGAGAGATCCCCTCACACCAGTCGTCTCTGTGTTTCCTTTATCGCATGTGTTCAAATTCAGGATGAGATTGTTCATGTGCTGTAAATGTCTTTTGGTTGTTTATTGCAGCAGAGTGCAGGAGCCTGCGGTCAGAATGAATCTGAGAAGAGAACGGGAGCGAGAGAGGGCTCCTGTGACACACACCATCATCCGAGGGTGAGCTCTCATGCTCCTCACCTTTATCCTCCTCATCTGTGCTGCGAATTTCACATCCTCATGACCCTGATGCTGAGATACTGCCTGCTGCTCTTGTTCTGCTGTTAGCAAAGCCTTGTAGATTCTGTGGCTCTGGGTCAGACTGTTGTGTGCTTGTGTGTGTTTCAGGAAGCGCCGTGTCTCCAGGTGAGCATACGCACTCCCAGGAAACGAATCCTGAATTCTCTCTGCATTGGTAAACTCTAGATGACCTCATCTAGCCCAATCTGAAGAACTTTATGGGTTTTTTGTCCGCTGGGCTCTGGTGTGAAATGACACTTTTTCTAAGATGTGTTCTCTACGTCCAGTCCTGTCAGCGTGGCTAATTTTGAGGGCCATTTATCGAAGCTCCGTGCAGACTCGCATTATCTGCTCTCAGAGGAGTACGAGGTGAGGGACTCCATTCAGATTGAGGTGATGGAGGAGAGCCAGTGGATTCATGTCTCTCTCTGCTTCAGGAGCTCAAGGATGTAGGACGCAACCAGCCCCAGGACGCAGCACTACTACCTGAAAACAGAGGGAAGAACCGCTACAACAACATCCTACCCTGTATGACCCCACACCATCCTTGAACAACAACAACAACAACAACACAAAAAAACAGGAGAAATGAACGGCTCTTTTTATGTTGCTTTTCGTTGGGGTTTTCTGAATTCTGGGTGAAATCTTTTGTTTGGGTTTTTCTCTGATCAGACGACTCAACACGGGTGAAGCTTTCCTGCATGGATGATGACTCCTGCTCTGACTACATCAATGCCAGCTACATTCCTGTGAGTGCCTTTCAGAAGAGCATGCACACTGTCCTCAGGTGACGCACCCCGGTGACTCGGTTCTGAATCTGTGATGGAACCCTGTACAGTGAACTGGGAGTCCAGTCCTCTAAACAAAGATTCAGGGTCACCTCCTCTATCTACTAATGCTCAGAGATGGAAAGACCTCTTTGTTCCGAGCATGTTTTGATCACACCAGGTTTGTGTTTGTGTGCTCAGGGCAATAACTTCCGCCGCGAGTACATCGCCACTCAGGGGCCGCTACCAGGGACCAAAGACGATTTCTGGAGGATGCTGTGGGAGCAGAATGTGCACAATATTGTCATGGTGACGCAGTGTGTGGAGAAGGGGCGGGTATGCGCGCGCGTCTGTGTGTGTTAAATGAATCACTCATGTTCAGTGCCCTTGAATCCAATTGGTTCGCGGTTTGTTCTTTTCATATACCGGTGGTTGTGGCTGCAGGTGAAGTGTGACCACTACTGGCCACTGGACCAGGACCCACTGTACTATGGAGACCTGATTGTACAGATGCAGTCTGAGTCTGTTCTGCCAGAGTGGACCATCCGAGAGTTCCGGATCTGCAGCGTGAGTGTGCTTGTGGATGCGTCAGTAGCTGCTCCAAGCTCTGCCTCACAGCACGGGTGTGTCTATGTGCAGGAGGATCGCCTGAGTTTCTCCAGGCTGGTGCGTCAGTTCCATTACACAGTCTGGCCAGATCACGGGGTCCCAGAGAACACACACACACTCGTACAGTTCGTTCGCAGTGTACGCGACTATGTCAACCGCACTCCATTCGCAGGAGCAACTGTAGTACACTGCAGGTGACAAGTGCATGCAAACACGTACTGTGTCAATATCTAGTTAATATTTGTGTTCTAATATTTTTGCCCCCCTCTCTGCTGCAGTGCTGGGGTGGGCCGCACCGGAACCTTCATTTCACTGGACCGTCTCCTGCAGCAGCTAGACACAAACGCACACACCCTCGACATCTACAGCGTGGTGTTTGAGCTCAGACTGCACCGAACACACATGGTTCAGACTGAGGTAAGTCTCTCGGGAAGCTCCTCTTTCACCATGGGACCTTTAATCCTGCCTTTGTTTCAGAAACTGTCATTAGTGTCTTCTTTCATAATCGATTCCAAAGGAGTTTACCCATCCAACGGAGGTGTGGACTCATTCTTTCTTTAACGAAATAACTGCGTCGTTTTCAGTCAATTCTGCAGCAGTGATGGCCAGGAAAGCTTTTTCAATACATTTTCGAATGAACTGTTGAATCGTGTGGTGCAGCAGAGATATCTTTCAGGGTTGTACAACAGTGGGTCGATCTGTCTTCTTCTGTCCCCGCACTTGACTTGCACGGTAGTGCCCAGGTTCCACCTCTGCTTTCCGCCTGGGACCTGAGCTTCTAATTTATCCCATGAATGGTTCTGTGTTTTTAGAGCCAGTACTCGTTCCTTTATCAATGTGTGCGAGATGTTCTTCGAGCACGAAAGTTGAGAAGCGACCAAGAGAACCCTCTGTACCCACTCTACCAGAACATGGAGCGAGGTGAGCGCAAGCTGAGCTTCTTTACTTCCCTCTGTTCCTTCTCACAGAACCACTCTTCTCTCGTTTCTCTTTGCTTCTCACAGAGCCGTTCTTCAAACGCTGAGCTGAAGATGTAGAATCACACAGATCGGACCATGAACACCTGCCGATGAAGTCAATATAGCACTTTTGTCAGAGAGATGTAACAGAATTATAATCATGTACATATATCATTTTTCACCAGTCGTAACGCGAGGCATTGCCAGATAAATAAACTGAGTTTTTAACAAGTAAAACACTGTGTTTTTTCTTGCTGCTGTTTTCATCAGTGAAGAACATGGAATTCTTCAGAGGTTTCGGAGATGTTCCGTGTGGGATGCACCAGTGTCAGGGCCAGCGCCGGCTGCTTGTTCATGTGTTTGTTTAAGATGTCCCTGTAATTGGCTTTGTTTTAGTAAAGATGTTCATTATTAGTTGGACAGTGAAACTGCAGCCGGTGCTCAATCTTCTCTGATGCCTCAATCTAGCCGTAAAAGCTCATTAGAATAGCTTGGGTGTGTGGAGTCAAGAGTATTTACGTTTGCCCTTTTTCTCACTCTGGAGGTGTCCAGCTCCTGGCTAGAGAGTAGGGGAGCACCTATGATCTCCTCAGCAGTCAGAACAGTCCTCTGGAGGCAGCGCTAAACCAAACAATTACTGAGGAGAAGAGAACAGACTCAATGACTTCTGAGTAGAACTGGATCAGCAGTGTCTGTGGGAGGAGGAACTCCTTCACCTGCTGCAGGAAGGACAGCCTCTGCTGTTCTGCTTTTTTATTAAAGCTGAGGAAGATTTTATGAAGTGTGTGTTGAGCAGGAAAAAAAACTCTTTCAGATGATCTGAATCTTGTGAGGGAGAGGAAATAGTATATATTGGGGGAGTGGTGTGGGGGGTAACAAAGACTTTGGTTCCCACGGCCAGATAGATCCGGGGACATCCCAGTGGAGCACAATGCACACACAGTCATCACACATCTGAACCTCCACGATGGATGGATGGACGGACGGACAGGTGGACGGAGTGAACTCAGTTCTCTGGTGAATACACAGCTGTTTCTTCACCCCAGGCTTCACAGCTGGTTGAGTTCTCTCTCTCTCTCCTCCCTTTCTCTCCCCTCCCTCTCTCTGCTTCCTCTATAAGTTCTGCCGAAGCTCTCTCAGATCAACCAGGAGACTCCGCTGGATCCTCTGCGACACTCTTCGTCAGGTAACTTCACGGATCTCTGATTGTTCTGTTCACTCTATTTTTCTGGTGATGTTCCTCTCAGCTTTTTGAGGAACACCATGAAATGTCATGACTTGACCATGAAAGCAATTTTTCAGGATTGTTTTTTTTTTCAGGAAAGTCAGCATTTTGGTACTACTGTATTTAGATTGCGGCTCTTTTGATCTCGATGTGAATGATCTGCGACAGACAGGGCTATTGTTCCTCTACATTACTTTTACATTTAATTTATGTATTTAGCTGATGCTTTTATCCAAAGTGACTTACAGTTCAGGAGTAAACAGTAGCAGTTTGTTACAAGGTCGGATTAATCATAAAACGTGCGCAAGGAAGAGGTTCGAGCTGATACAGAAAATAAATTCCGTGGAGGTTTTTTTATTATTATTATTAGTAGTAGTTAAGTTAGTAAGTGCTCTCGGAGGAGTAGAGTTACGAGTAGCTTTTTAAAGGTTGAAAGAGACTCAGTTTTCCGGGAATGGGACGGCAAGAGAATTTTCAGGAACTGTGAAGGATAAGGTTCTGGTGAGAGATTTCTCCCGTTCTGAGATGGGACCACCAGACAGATGCTGTTCATTTCCTGAACGGAGGCACCTGGAGGGACTGCATTGTGGAGGTATGATGGAGCGGAGCCTGTGACTGTCCTGTCTGCAAGCATCAGTGATTTGAACCTGACACGAGGCTCAATGGGGAGCCAGTGGAGACTGGAGCTCTAGCACACTATGAAGCAGGTGTGTTCAAAGGAGATGCTCAAAAGACTCAATGGAGGGCAGCAGATCCTCGTTGAAGACTTGTCACCAGCTGCTGGATGATAAACTGCAAGCTGAATGGCGTGGGTGGGTTCAGGTGGAGAGTCTTCATCTGTTGTGTTTCTGCCCTTTTTCCAGGTTGGTTCTGAAGGAAACAGCGGTGTTCGTCATGACTGCTGAGAAGAAGCAGAAATTTATCATCAGTTCTTCAGATGCTGAAATAGATCTCCAGGACTCGGCTGTAAGTCCGTTTCACTCATGAGCTCCTTCCTGGAATGAGCTCTGCTCCTGGACAGAATATCGTCTGTAGAGCATCAGCACTTCGGTTCCTCTGCTACTGTTGCCCCCTGTGGAGAACAGTGCTCCAGAGATGGTTCTCTGTCTCCCTATTGTCGTTCTAATAACGTATCCCAGTGTTCGTATCTGGAGCTTTGGGAGGTTCCTTTCTGTTGATCTCCGCTGAACAGCTTGTGGGGTTAATCTGCAGCTCGCTGGCAGCTGCTGTAGCAGGGCTTTACGCTCGTGAGGACCTATGCAGTGGTTCTCGGTACCTGCAATGCTAACAGTAGCTCTTCAGAGTTCCAGCACTTCTTGAGTGCCGAACACAGCCGGAGACTCTGCTAGAGGCAACTGTGTATTTTTTTTATTTTAAAAAAGTTTTTATTTTTAAAAAAGTATTCAATGCAGTTACTCAACTGTTCAAATTAATTTTGTAATTGTACACTCCTATTTGAAATCATGTTATGTACATAGCCAATGTGCCATAGATTCAATGAGGTGCTGGAAACATTCCTCTGAGAGTTTACTCCATTTCAACACTAGAGCAACACGCAGCTGCTGCAGGTTTGTCGGCTGCACATCCACGATGCGAATCTCCGGTTCCACCACATCCCAAAGGTGCTCTACTGTTGAACTCATCGCTGTGTTCCAGAAACCAGTCTGAGATGCTTCGAGCTTTTTGACACGGAGAGTTGATGAAAATGCAAAGCTCTTGTTCTTTTCAACGACTGTTTAGCTGACCGTAACTTCATGCCAGCAATTTATAAAGGCAAATCAAAGAATAGGTGCAAATGACAAAAATGTATTCAGGCAAATTAGTGATTTTGTATGTGTTACATTAGCCCACTTCAGATGCAGAGACACAGAAAGATTTTTAGCAAAAAACAAGTTTATGAACCCTTTGGGTCATGGTGGACTTTCTGCACCAATTTCCACTTTGAATGGAACCAAACACAACCAAATAATGAAAATAGTAAAGCGTGAGAAAGCAAGGGAGGAGCTCTCTCTGAATGAGGCTCTGAAGAATGGTTTATAGTCGCGTCTAATATTAGCTTCTGACTGCTCAAGTGTCTGAGGATCAGTTTGAGTCTCTTCGCTCCTCACAGAGAGCACACACACAGAAAGACAGACAGAAACAGAGCGACAGAAGTCATCCATGTGCCGGAACAGAGAGCTGAAGGACAGAACCTTGCTCTAGAGCCCATGGAGCTACCGCAGTCAGAGCACATGGACCCAGGCAAGGGCCCGTCGGCCTGCAGCGCTCAGACACACTTCCTCAGGGATGTGATCTTTCACGGGAAGCTTCAGGTCAGGGCAGTCTGTGTTTCTGTCCAGGCGAGCGCTTTGGATAAAAGCATCTGCCAAACGCATGAACAGATGGTTTTGCTTGAATGTACAGCCTGAGCACCTTCAGTGATCCGGCCAGGTCTTAGTTTGCTGCCTGAGTGTGTGAGGATAGATCCATCGTGGTTTCTGGTCTGGTGGGTCTAACCCTAACCTGTGTCGGTATGCTGGCAGCCCATGCCTGAAGAAACCCTACACCCTGAACACACACTTGGCAGTTGGCGGATCGGTTGCAGGGTGCTACAGAAAAAGCTGACCTAATAACAGAGACTTCAAAAACATATTTCACATCTCGTATTACTATCAGGTCGACCGATGGTGCTGGAGTCACACCTCAATATCATGTATTACACACAATCTGCCTTCATCACACGGAAGGAGAAACCAAAACTCTCTTAAGCAAACACTGTTCAGCATCTGCTGATGTTCAGCCTTCACCGGTTGCTCCTGCCAGCCTGAATAACGGTGGTGTTCTCTCCTCGTGGCTGCAACAGTCGCTCTCTCAGAAAGCGCTTCTTTACATTTTTTTTAATGGCAGTTTTGATCTCATTTTAAGCATTCTTGTGAAACATGGAATTTCCGTTCCTGATCTGGTTACCAACAGGACCTTACATTTCTTTCTCTCCCAATGTCTGGTCAGCTCCTGAGGTCTCTCGCCCCAGAGGAGAACTCCAATTGCCGCCGGGGCCAGTTCTTTCAGGATGGTCAGAGGAAGGTAGACTACATCCTGACTTACCCCATCAAGAAGAGCAGCGAAGGCTTCATGCTCCGGAAAACTGCCTTCAGACGCACCCTACGCAGGGCACGTGGGCAGCCGGAGCCAGACCGGGATGGAGCTGAAGACGAGACAGATCATCATGAGCAGCAGAAACGTGAGAAGAGGCAGCAGTTTGAGAGCAGCCTGATGGAGATGGGTCTGGAACTGGAGCGAGACGAGCAGGTCTGTACGTCTCTGTTTGCCCTCACTCACCTGACGAGAAACTGTCAGAAAACCCAATGAGCCTTTTGCTTCAGAAGCGAATGGAGAGCTCTGTGAATAGATTTTGTGATGTGTTTAAGAGCTTGCAGGTTGTAAAAGTGCTCATCACCTGTCAATTCCATTTTCCACTAGGCCACAACTGCCCTAAAGTGTCTTGCCCTGTAGAAAAGTCTGCCATGTTGCCACGTGCAAAACATGGGCCGGAAAACCTGTTCCTGGAGAACCACAACCATGCACTCTTTAGGTTTTACCCTCAACAAGCTAATGAAGCCTGAACAAACGTACCAAATACCGCCAGTCAATTTCAGGGAAACTTTGCGTCAATAGCCAGATCCACCCCGTTCCAGGTCAATCAAAGTGTATTCATAGATTAATCGCAAATCAACGGAAGTCTGTGTGTGTGTGCATGTTTGTGTTCAGACCAGAACCCCCGGTTTGGGCTTCCTGAAGGTTCATGCTCCCTGGAGCGTTCTCTGCAGAGAAGCAGAGTTCCTGAAGCTAAAGATGCCCACCAGAAAGGTATCCTCTACATGTGCAGTAGAGCAGAGTGAGGATGATGAGGATGAAGCCTGAGGCTCTGTGTGTTCCTGAGGTCTATGAGGTGAAGAGTCATGGGGGTCTAAAGGAGAAGCTCAGCAGCACCCTGAACCGGATCACTGCTCCCCTGCAGCTGGAGGAGAAGTCAGAGAGGAGGAGCAAGCAACTGTCCTATCCCTTCAACAGAGACAAGCTACACCTGTGAGTGAGTGAGCGAGCGAGGTGAGAGTGTGATGAAAGCAAAAGAGAGAGAGAGAGAGAGAGAGGCAGAGTGAGGGACAGAGAGGGTATCAATCATCTTGAGCAGGGTTTCTATTTTTGAACAAGCCCTTTGGAGCAGACTAGGGTTCTGGAAGTCAATCTAAGGTCTTCTCTGCACAGGTTTGATGCGTCAGACAGAGACTCATTCTTCGACAGTAAAACCAGGAGTTCACTCGTGAGTATGATCAGGACCACGTGAACCCCTTTCAAACCAGACGAAACACCGAATACTCTGCTGTGTTTGTGTCTTTGGTAGGTTCTGGAAATTCTGAAGAGAACCAAGTGCACGAAAGCTCCATTCAGCATGGGTGAGTGGCTGAATGATCCACAGCTGTGTCCCACTTCTCAGACTACCTGCTTCGAATAGATGCCTCTGAATTAAAGACCTGAGAAGAAACTCGACCAAAGGAAACGTGATTTGAGAGCTTCTAGACACATTTGGACTTTGTTCAGCAGTAGTTATGATAGCTACCGAAATTGGGCACAGCTTTCTAATTGACAACTGCTGAGCTAGAAGAAAGAAAGACTGGTTAAAGCGGCTCTTCCACTCCCCCTAGGAATCACCAGTCTGCTGGGCAGTGGTGTGTATCAGGCGGCGTATCCCCTGCACGATGTGAGTATCACCACTGGACCTTGCTGGAGCTCCGGGACTGTGCTGGACTCATACACTCATGCATTTTCTGCCGGCAGGGCGATGTAGATGGTGAGAACGTGGAGCTTAATGACAGAAAGGTGAGCTCAAGGGGAGGGTGATGGAGCAGGCAGATGGACTGGGTCACTGCCATCATCTCTGATGCGGATGTTTGCGTTTCAGCTGCTATATGAAGAGTGGGCTTGCTACAGCGTCTTCTACAAGTATCAGCCCATCAGTCTGATCAGGTGGAATACATTCACTTCAGCCCATTTCCTTCCACAGAAGCAGCCATCTGCTCATTATCGGCTCCTTCATTAGAAACTCATTTTGGAAACTTTGGTTCATCCTCTCTGATTTTACTTCAGCTAGTGTATATGTTGGTTTAGACCCCCGGAAAAGTGAAACCATCATTCAGTCAGTTCACCCAAGATCCAGAGACTGTTGAACCGATCCAGTGCTCTCTGTAACTTCTGCTTTTAATTAGCAGTGGCTCAGGTTTTCGCTTAACTGTCTTATGTGTAGTGATGAATCAAAGACTCAGCTGTTGAATTATGCTGATAAGGGCTAAATGATCTTCATGTGTGGGTGATGTGTTTCTAATGTGAGAGCAGGAAGTATTTTGGAGAGAAGATCGGGCTGTACTTCGCTTGGCTTGGCGTCTACACTCAGATGTTGATCCCCGCCTCTGTGGTCGGTGTCCTGGTGTTCCTGTATGGCTGCGTGACTGTTGATGATGACATCCCCAGGTCAGACCATGCTATCATACAAGTACTCTGATGGTCCTTTTCAGCCCTGGGCTCTGGAAGGAAAGGGTTTTAACTCCCTTCTGCCTTTGTGTATACTGCCCCTTTTAAATATTCAACTGAAGGGAGCAAGAGTGTGAGGAATTGACGCCTATTTCATCCAAATACAGAGAGAATGACTCAATATGCTTCTCAGTCTGAGTGGAACAAGCAATAACCCTAACCCTAACCCAAACATTTGTGACAAGCTGGAGTTTAACACAGGAACCAGCAATCGCTCATGTCCCAGTTCCGAACAGTCCTGTTATCTCTGTGTCTCTGTTCTGGGTGATAAACGGAAAATGTGGAGCTCAACATAAACCTCACGCTCCAGAGGCGGAAGTTCATTCTCCGAGGGAGAGAATGTTCAGCTCCACATCTGCCCCTCGTCCCTCTGGGGTCCCTCTCCCACACAGGATACAGCACAAACACTCACTGAACATTCCCTGGAAGACTCCTACTCGAACCGGACACTCTGATTCACAAAGAAAATCACACACTGTGATTTACTCACAAACTCTTCTCTTTTCTTTGCTTTTGATGACGTGAACAGGTCCGTGTATGACCTTCAGGGAGCTCAGCGTTCAGACGGTGCTAAACGAACACACGCCCAGAAGGACAGCTCGACATAAAATTCAAATGCAATTTCAGAACAGAGTTTAAAATGAGTTTTTACGTATAACTATAGTCTTTCCCATTCCTCCAGGATCTCATTATCTTTCTTCACTGCACCCTCGATGAAAGACAGTTGAAGGATGGAACCAGAGCCGTTTGTTTGAACTTTAGAATAGAGCTTAAAAATCCCCCTTGTGTGTGTGACAAATCTTTACTGACACGTCCAAACCATGCCCACTCAGAATGGACAGTCGGAGCCAGTGAAAACACAGAGGCAAACCGTGGAGTTACCAAACTCCAGTGGAGATCCAGGTGTTCTGTTCTATGGCTAACATCTAATACCCTGAAAAACTAGAACTGGTCAAAGTGGAGCTAGATGGTTCGGTCGGATGCTTGTGTGAGTGCACATTCTTCTGTGGTGTGAAGGCGGTTGAATGGAGGCCAAGGCACATCCTCCTTCACAGTTTCATTGATTGAGGCCTCGGACATCTCCAGGAGCAGTGTACCCTAGCATCCCAAAATCCCTACTCCATTCCACACCTTGTATCTCTTTGAGGAGCTCTGCGTGGTAGGGGCATCCATCGGTCTCTATTTTGCTTCCATCTGGGGTCCTTGGTACTGCTGTCTTTTGCAGTGTTCTATTGGGTGATTAGAAAGGGGTATTGACCAAATGTAAAGATTAATGAATCACCTCATTGTGATAATCCTAACTCTCTCTCTCTCTCTCTTTCTCACACACCACCCTTCTTACATACTCACTCAGTATGGAGATCTGTGAGGGCCGGAGGAACATCACCATGTGTCCAGTGTGTGATCGGGTTTGTGGTTACTGGAGCCTGAGCTCAGCCTGTGCCACCGCTCGGGCGAGTCACCTGTTTGATAACCCGGCGACGGTGCTCTTCTCTGTCTTCATGGCGCTTTGGGGTGAGAGACAAATAAATCTGAAATAGAGAAACATACAGTTAAAGCACTCATGTAAAAACATCTGAAGTGACGATGAATTCTGAGATTATAATTTGGAGATTATGGATGAGTTGGAAGATAAAAGGAGATTAGAAATGTCTAAATGAAAAAGTTACACTAATGGAATGCACCCCTCTCCAGAGACAAGCTTCTGCACGTTGCCTCAATCTGTATGTAAGCATCTGTTTGGCTTCCCAACCATGGAGTCTGTTACTCCTCCGAGGGGCTTCAATGCCACAATGCAGGGGTTGTGAAGAGAAAAATGGTTCCCATGTTTAGAGTCAACTTGTCCATTTAGAGCTGCACAGAACTCTGTGGAGGACACCTGAAGTAAAAGGATGATAGCCGTGTTCTGTGAGGACCCTGTTAAAATCCTGCCCACGTTGATGAATGGCCTCTCGTCGTTCATTTGTGATGTTTAATGAAAGTGTTAATATTTGATCACTTCTGCTGGAATTAGCTCCTGAAGGCCTATCAGGTGACATCTGGGTTCACTTCCTGCTTTCATGTGTTTCAGCTGCCTTCTTCATGGAGCACTGGAAGCGGAGGCAGATGCGTCTCAACTACGAGTGGGATCTGACCGGCTTCGAGGATGAGGAGGTGTTCACTCACAGAGCGTTAATGAGATTTACAGATTTTTGCTAGACCTCAAACATGCAGAGGGTAGACAGAAGATCTGCGTGGTTTCATAGTGTCATCTCTTCATCTCTGTGTTTCAGGAATCCATGAAGGTATCGATACCCCAATCTCTAACCCACACTCCTGAATTCTATAATCGATATCCCAATCTCTAACCCACACTCCTGAATTCTATAATCGATATCCCAATCTCTAACCCACACTCCTGAATTCTGTAATCGATATCCCAATCTCTAACCCACACTCCTGAATTCTATAATCGATATCCCAATCTCTAACCCAAACTCCTGAATTCTATAATCAATATCCCAATCTCTAACCCAAACTCCTGAATTCTATAATCGATATCCCAATCTCTAACCCACACTCCTGAATTCTATAATCGATATCCCAATCTCTAACCCACACTCCTGAATTCTATAATCGATATCCCGATCTCTAACCCACACTCCTGAATTCTATAATCGATATCCCAATCTCTAACCCACACTCCTGAATTCTATAATCGATATCCCGATCTC
>SRMA01024324.1:44864-77275 GCA_007224835.1 Danionella cerebrum
CACTCCTGATTTCTATAATCGATATCACAATCTCTAACCCAAACTCCTGAATTCTATAATCTATATCCCAATCTCTAACCCACACTCCTGAATTCTATAATCGATATCATAATATTTAACCTGAACCCTCGGTCTGTGTTTTTCAGGATCACCCGCGAGCAGAGTATGAGTTCAGAGTGATGCAGAAGTCCCTAAAGAATGATCTAAATCCACACAAGGTCTCTCTAGCGTCCTTCTCTTTTTCCTTATGTATATTGTGCTCTTTCCTCACTCTTCCCTTTTCTCGGACCTCCTATCATGTCTCTCTTCCAATTCTCTCACATCCTCTCTCTCTCTCTCTCTCTCTCTCTCTCACACACACACACACACACACGCACACGCACGTACACGCTGAATGTATTTTTCTCAGATTTTATTGTGTTATGTTTCTGCCTAACGCACATTTAATCTGGAGAATACAAATCTACATTAAGTTTTTCATTGCTAAAATCTTTGGCTAAACACTAAACATTACAGAATTAAATGAATTTATTGAAGACCACAGTAATGTATAAGAACCGAGTCCTGAGGGATCCAGAACTGTTCCTCTTCAGTGTTCCATTACTACAGGATGGTGCTGGAGGAAAACCAGACTGTATTAATGGAAACAAGATAAATCTGGGCATTACGGAGTATTTAACTGAACATTGAATATTTAATCTCATTTCCTTTCATAAATCAGTTTTACACCAGTTCCAAGAATAGTTCATTTTTCCATTAATGTCTCTAGAACTGTAATATTTCATCCTTGTTCATGTTTACTCGTTGGAAGCCCAGACTCTCTCTTTCCTCCAGCTCTGTCTCTGCAAAATCTCAAATCTTTTACTTGTTTCACAGTTGTTTAATCTGACACTGTTTCTAACTGCAGTGTTGTGTTTTTTCTTTCTTGTCAGGTAGAGAAAGAGAAGCTGACCTGCAGAGACAGGTTTCCAGCCTACATGACGAACGTCATCATGATTCTCCTCATGGTCAGAAACACACTCATCAGCCATCACAGAATGATTGTACCACGACTAATCACTTACTAGTATAAACCTTCAATAACCACCAGATGCTCATGACCAAACCTCTTGAAACATCATACCCCCATGGGAGTGTCTCAGAAAGGCAATCTGAGAGAGGGTCATTCGATTGCAGCTTGAGATTTGAGGGCCTGTTACGTGTAGTGTTCATACCCAACTAAAGAAGCATGTTCTAATCCACATTTAAGGTAACAGATGTGTGCTCTCCAGGTTGGCGTGACGTTTGCATTTGTTTTCGGAGTAATCCTGTATCGAATCTCCACACAAGCTGCACTGAGCCTGAGCTCGGACCCTCTGACGCGATCCAACGTTCACCTAACTGTTCGAACCACAGCTGCAGTCATCAACCTGATCATCATCCTGATCCTGGACGAGCTCTACGGAGCACTGGCTCGCTGGCTGACTGTGATGGGTACACGCTCACTCGCTAGCTGTGATGTGTTGTGTAGAGCTTTCCCAGTTTCTTCACTCTCTGTATTTCCATGACTTATATTCAACGCACATTGTTGATGATTTCCGTGACTGTGGCGGGATCATAGAGGTGATAAAAGTCAGATTTTGCCCAAGTCCTAAGAACCAACTGCAATAATGGTGGTATCGGTTCCATGGTTCTGCCAGTGTGCAGTGACATACCTCTCTCTCTCTTTTTCTCTCTCTCTCTGTCGTTCAGAGGTTCCTAAAACAGAGAAGAGCTTTGAGGAGCGGCTGATCTTCAAGACCTTCATCCTGAAGTTCTTCAACGCCTTCACCCCCATCATCTACATTGCCTTTTTCAGGGGCCGGTGAGAGTGTGAGGCTGTCAGAGTCAGTTGAAGGAAGCAGGAACGTGTTGAAGGAAGCAGTTCTCACATCAGTGTTTCTGTGTTTATCAGGCTTGGAGGCCGGCCAGGGAGTTACCTGTATGTGTTTGAATCATACCGCATGGAGGAGGTTTGGACACAAACTCGCATTAGCCTTTCTCTACTTTTTTTCACCTGAGATTTCTTTACTCATTTCAATCCTCAGGTTTGATGAAGCAGTTACCTCTCTCTCTCTCTCTCTCTCTCTCTCTCTCTCTCTCTCTCAGTGTGCTCACGGAGGCTGTCTGATGGAGCTCTGCATCCAGCTCAGCATCACCATGCTCGGGAAACAGCTGATCCAGAACAACCTGTTTGAGATCGGCATTCCGTGAGTATCATCAGTCTCTGCTTCATAAAGTAACAGTTGATCGACTGTAATCTCATTAAACCTTCTGGAGACACCAAAATCACTAGTGCCAGACTATTGGATGGACTAAAGACTGCAAGGTCAATATGGTTTCTCTCTCTCTGTCTCTGCTCAGGAAGCTGAAGAAGCTGATCAGGTTCATCAAGTCAAAGCGCAGCTCATTCCAGGAGCCCAAACATGAGCAGAAGCTGCAGAGATACGAGACCGATCACTTCCTGGAGCCCTTCGCTGGCCTTACGCCGGAGTACATGGAGATGAGTGAGAGAGAACACACACTCATGCCAACTTCTGGTGCCAACTTCTGGCGCGCTTTGGGTGAAAGGCAGTGTACACGACTAACACACTCGTCCCTGAGGGGGTAACCATGTACCCGAAGCATTCTTTGGGCTTGTGGGCTGTTTCTAGAACCAGGTTTTTGCAGCACAGTGATGCAGCTCATAGTTAGATGTCCTGCCTGGGGACTTTCCTCCTGCCCAAAGACATGTTTCAGGTCCGTTGAAATTGCCCTCAGCGTTGAATGTTGATGGAACACGACGTCGTGGCTAACCTGCTTTGCCTGCCCCCTTAAACCCAGCTAGGGAAACGCGTGTTCTAGTAGATGGGTTTATGCAACTGGCTTTAAGACCCTTCATTCTGGATTGGTTGCAGTGATCCAGTTTGGCTTTGTCACGCTCTTCGTGGCCTCGTTCCCTCTGGCTCCACTCTTCGCCCTCCTCAACAACATCATTGAGATTCGACTCGATGCCAAGAAGTTCCTGACAGAGTTGCGGAGGCCTGATGCTGCACGAGGGAAAGATATCGGTAAGCTTAAGAAATACTGAACAAACTGAATTTCCCAAAGTATTTCCCAGTTCGGTGCAGGACCAGGGAAATGTCACAGCCAGCAAGAATGGGCTGAACCCGATGCAGCCATGAACAACTATTACTGGTTTCCAGAAGCTCTGACTTTGGGTCTGTGTTTTCCTCAGGGATCTGGTACAATATTCTCAGAGGAGTCGCTAAACTGGCTGTGATCATCAATGTAAGTGTTCCTTGTGTGATTTTAAACCTGTTTATCTTCTAAAGACCAACATTAGACTCAGATGGACCATGGCTCTTGGAATCTCTCGTTGCAGGCGTTTGTGATCTCCTTCACCTCAGATTTCATCCCTCGTCTGGTCTATCAAAGTATGTTCAGTCCGGACGGCTCCATGCATGGCTTCGTCAATCACACACTGTCGTTCTTCAATGTCACACACTTCCAGAATGGAACGGGCCCATTACAACCTCTGAACCTGGGCTACAGCGTTAGCATCTGCAGGTACGTGTGCACACGCTGGCCCAACATCAGGCATCTGCATCCAGGGAGTGGACACACTGAGCTAAATCGAGATTGACCGCTTCCATGTCACATTACTGAGCTTTAAGTTCACCGCTGCGCATCTCTCAGGTACAAGGACTATCGGGAGCCTCCATGGTCTTTGACACCATATGAGATCTCAAAAGAGTTCTGGGCTGTTTTGGCAGCGAGACTTGCCTTTGTCATCATCTTCCAGGTGATATCGCAGCTCATCTGATATAACCCGTGCTCGTACCCAGTTTTACACCCCTGTGTGTGTGTGTGTGTGTGTGTGCGTGTGTGCGCGTGTGTGCGTGTGTGTGTTTACCAGAACTTGGTGATGCTGATGAGTGATGTGGTGGACTGGATCATTCCAGACATTCCTAAAGACATCAGTGTGCGGATGCAGCGGGAAAAGATCCTGATGATGGAGCTCTTCATGAAGGAGGAGCGGGGCAAGGTGACACACCTCCCAGAAATGGCCCACACCCTAGAGGGCAACCATGTTCTCCTACCCTTACACCCACACCAGGACAGGGAGACAACCCTGCAGCTCTCACCCTGCGGTGGTTTTGTCTGAAGATGAGCATTCACACCATCAGCATCTGATCAGAGAAGCTTTAAGCGCTGAATCAGTGAGAATCTTCGCATCTCACCGGAGTGCCTGGAGACTACAGTTCATCTCCCCGGCAGCAACCTCAACACAGAGGCTCATTCTTCTTCACTAGACAATACATAGTGGTTTATCGTTTTAAAAACTATTCAGATGTTCTCCAAATCTGGTGAAAGCACTGTTAGCATTTATTCAGCATAGATCATTGAAAACAATCAGACCAGAACCAGTACATTTCCATAAATTCAGAGTTTGTATTTAAATATATTAATATGATGTTTGAGGGTGTGTTTAAACCTCAAACAGGAAACATTGGTGTTTTCCTGCAACTATTCTCCATTGAGGCATGATAATTGAAGTACCTTTTGCCGACGAAACATGGCCGCAACGGGTGGACCTGTGACCTATTCCAGAGCTGCCACGGAACTACTGCTCAGGGGAAGAGGAAGACGCCAGGTCTCTGACGTAACCCCCAATGATCCTCGTTGTCAGTGAATGCTATGAATAAAGAGAAAGCTGTGAGATGCTTGTTGTGAGTGTGAAAGGTTCTGGCGATAGCATGAACACGTAGAAAGATGTCTGTGATCACATGGCTCTGTACGGTTTGGATTGTGAGCGGTTGATGGTGATGCAGCACAGTCACCTAAATGTAAACCCAGGAGTCCACTTGAACCCACCCCTGCCATCTGGACCCGAATGTATTTAGCCAAAGTCTTAATAATACACTATTTATTTATTTATTTATTTAAATAAATGTACTTTAATGTAAATGTAGTTGCATGCCTGGGCAATTATTCACAAAAGCCCTTGTCTCGTGATCACACACTGCATGGGATAACACCCCCCCCCCCCATGCCAACTATCTCTCTGCATCTATTACTTTCACAGTGCTTGTAATGCAGAATAATGCTTTTTTTATAACCATGAAAGTCACAGTTTAAATAAAATTTGTATTTTTAGATGTTTATTTTTTATGTAATATGAAGAATAAACATGAACACATCTCTGATTCTCGCCATCAAAGTTACTGGGTCTATTATGTGGTTCATCCAAGGATGGGGTGGAAGCTGATCAAGCTTCCAGAGTGTACAGCTTACACAACACCTGGGCTCGGTTTTTCAAAAGTATTCCCCTAGCCCTAACCCTATTTTGGATAACGGATCAAATCTTGAAAATGATTTTCAAAGGAAAAAAAAGCCTTACATTATCGTATTAGATCATGTGATCCAATCTTGGTTTTGATCCAGATCAAACCTTTAGTTTGGGGTTTTTGAAACTTTTTTTAGTATTTGGATCAGCGTGGATTTCAAGATCAAAATGTAATTAAATCTTTGAAAGGGTCTGACTATTGCGTCCCTTGTCCCCGGTACAGTGTTTTCATTGTAGGACTGCTGCAAGAGGATGGGGTGGGGTATTTCTGGTTTAATGAGCACTGGTTGTTCAGATTGGGTGATCCAGAAAAGTTCTTATCTGGATCAGATTGATCCAATCCGATGTTGCTTTGATAAAAACGGCTCAAAAGTGAGCTGGATTACGTGATCACAGAACGCAAAAAAAATGGATTACTAAATCTGGATCAATTTTATCCTGATTAAACCTTATGAAAAACTGGGCCCTGAGGAGGATTTCAGTCCCTGTACTCCAGCTCGCGGTGAGAGGAGATCCTCTCTCAGATATTCCATTCTTTACTCTGGATCTACATCCTGTAAATTATCGACCAAATACATGATTACGTGACATATATGTTTGTAAAAATCTGAAATGTTCAAACTGAATTAGATCAAGGAGATATATTTCTATAATTAACAATTATCAACACGTTATTTATTATAGCTTCCATTAAACTTCTACAAATAATTTATTCGCTTATTTTGCAGGTGCATATGCTCGTATTCCCCAGTGCAGTTTGGTTGGGACTGTTGAAAATATAGCCCAGAATAAAAAGCTGCTAAAAAAAGGGCATATACCCTTTATCCGATGCAGAAAAAAAAGACGTGCCAAGCTCTTGTGTCCTTCGGGATGCAGAACCTTGGTTCTGAGCGGATGGAGGGAAGGATAATATGCAGCAAAACGACTTATCTGAATATTCTCCAGAACCAAGCTGCTTCTGAATAAGATTAATCAAGAACCTCCTGATAATAAATATGGCAGGAAATACTAAATATAGAAGTGAGATTATAATGTTCCTTGTTGGTTTGCAAGCTTTGGGTTTTTTGTCTCAAGATTCCTTTCTGATTCAATAACAGTAAAATCCCAATTTTTCTCAACAGCTGAACGATGTCGTTTTTACTATTGTACAAATAATGTACACTTGTTTGGAGACTTAAGTCCTAAGTCTTCTTTATATTTCCATCATTGTACCTGCTCTTTACTGTTGTTAAGAGAATGGATTTAATATCATTTTGCCATTTGCTTATCAGCACAACACAAAAGGGAAATCGTGTAAGAGGATGGGGATTGATCTCGAGATCATCTTGTGAGTTGTGACGTCTGCTCTGGGCAGTACCTCCTCCCAGCCGCTGGGGGCGGGGTTGTTACACAAGGGAAGTGATGGAGTGCTTCCGGAACTCTAGTAGAGGAAAAGATCGAGCTGAATCACCGCGCGCTCCGTGGATCCACAGAATAAAACAAACATGGTGAGGTTTCTCCATACACACAATATTTAACTTTCGGTTACAGAGAGGATTCTTCTCGAGTTCTTCTCGCCGGAATCGGAGGTTGATGAGAGAGAAAAGGATTTATTCACGAATTACTGTCTCTGTCAAGTGAACTCTGTCAAGCGTTAGTCAGTCAGATTTGAGGATTAATATTGTGCTAAAATCACTAATCTCCATCTGAGGATGAGTTTAAAGGCTCGCGAGGACGATTCTGAGTTCTTCTCGTAATGATGGGAACAGTTGTTGAGAACTTTCGCTTTCAGTTAGGGTTAGCTGTAGCTTTAATTTGCGGTTACTTTTCACACAGTTTTAATTCATTTCATCCATGGCTTCGAATAGACACTGCTCCGAGCAGGAGCGAAGATGATGTTGATTCTCTCTGGGGCTGTGGAGCAGTCAGAGGTTCTGTCTGGTTCTGGTGCTGAGGCTGGGCTGGAGCAGAGATGCAGCCCGGGTAGAACTCGTGAAGGAGATTCTCGATAAATAAATAAACCTATTTCCCGAATAAAGGGTTACCAGCACCTTTGCTCATCGCTGCTCAAATAAATCATGTTTCTCTCAAGAATGTTAATTTGTAGATTTAGTGTGTTTCCTTTTCCAGAGTAATTATTTATATGTGTGGAAGAATTTTATAAACAGACTCGTGCTTCTGACTGTAACTCAGCTTTTTTGTTGTTTAAATACAACGGTTTTACTATAAATCTCAGAGAAGCGAGTCTGTAAAAAAAAGCTTTAGCTGCTGGCAAATAAATCTTCTAAATAGAGGAATGGATAAATCAGGAACTCTAGCGGCTTATCAGCGTGATTAGGATGTCATGTCTTCACTCAAGTGGAGCCTTTATTTATTCATTTTGAGACACAGAAAACTTTTCTCGTCTCCTTCAGTGAAGCCGAGCGCTACCAAAGCTTCATCATTTTTGCTCGTCTTAGCTTTCAGGTGACTTTATTTTCTTTCGTTATCTTCATCTCCGTCTGCCTTTCTATTCATCCCTGTTAAACATTTCTTCATGTCATCCTCAGCTTCGTTTACTCACTTAATATCTCCTGCTCGGTGAAAAATAAACCCTACTAAACTCTGACAATGAGAGCGCCAACTACTGTAGTGGATCTGCAATTACACTTTATTCTAGTACTGCAAAAAGCATGTTCCCCAGGGTCAGACCTCCCCCCCCCCACACACACACACACTGGTCAGGGGTTAGGTGTGTTAAGATCTGATGAGTGTTTCTGTGTTCCCCTCAGTTCCGGAATCAGTACGATAACGACGTGACCGTGTGGAGCCCACAGGTACGTTCTCCTCATCCTTGTCCCGCGAGGATGTGTCCCGGGGGCGGCTGACCGGTGTGCTCCTTTGTGCAGGGCCGGATCCATCAGATCGAGTATGCGATGGAGGCTGTGAAACAGGGATCAGCCACCGTCGGCCTTAAGTCTCACTCTCACGCTGTCCTCGTGGCCCTGAAGGTAGATGTCTCTCTGCGCAGAGCACCTGACTGCGTTCGGGTCGATAGCCGAAGCGACACCTACTCTACGCTTGTGCAAAATGATCACGTTGTGTTTTTATAGATGCATATATATTATTTTTTCTGTATGGATTTTTCAAAGCAAAAACGAGAAAAAACGAAACATCAACAGAACGATGTTCAAGTAGACGGCGCTCTGATGAGCTCGGGCATTGTGAACATGTGAAAGTTACAATAACCTTAACAAACTAATATTAAACCCGGACTAAAGTCTAGATTGAAGAAACTTGGCACACTTTTCCCAAATGAGAACAAACAGGAAGTCCAGAAATGGTTTGGTTTTTAGAAACGGTTGTTATTTCTGCAGTTGCTTTCTGAAGAGCTTCAGACCTGCGTTACTCCCTCCATTATCAGCGTTTCCTCACGGCTGGATTCTTTACGTTTCGTACCGACTTGGATGAGGCTGTACAAGCAGGGTGAAAGTAGAGAAAGCTTTTAGTGGTTCTGTGATCGAGGCGACCTGGCCAGAGTCGTAACCATCTGTCTCGATGAGAGTTCTAAACGTTCTCCTCGTTTAAGGGATGTGCCGGCAGTAGTTTGAGCTTTTGCTGCTGCGGTTGTTTGTGATGTAATAACAGGTTCGTGTAGTTCGACCTCTGTGACTAGAGATGCCTCCGCAGCCCCTGACCTCTCCCTGTGTCTGCAGAGAGCGCAGAGCGAGCTGGCCGCTCATCAGAAGAAGATCCTCCACGTTGATGACCATGTGGGAATCTCCATCGCTGGACTAACGGCCGACGCCCGGCTCCTCTGGTGACGCACACTTTACTGAGGTCACGCGATCACGGTGCTCAAAGCGATCGCTAATGTTAGCTCTTCCTCCGTGTGTTCTCTGACAGTAACTTCATGCGTCAGGAGTGCCTAGACTCACGCTTCGTCTTCGATCGACCACTTCCTGTTTCCAGACTGGTGACGCTCATCGGCAGCAGTATCCTAAGATTGTCCTCCTGGTCCCTGACATTAGAGATATTCCAGTTCTGATTTTCCTGATGCCTGTCGCTTCTCTTGAGCTCAGAAACCATGAACCTCATTGTTCTGCAGGAAGACTAGAGATGTGTTTAACATTCCACAAAGATCTGCTTGAGACCGGCTTCAAAAGTTCAGTGTTTGTCTTTCCTGAACCAGTTCCTCAGAGACGCAGGTCCCCACGCAGCGCTACGGTCGTCGCCCGTACGGAGTCGGACTTCTGATCGCGGGATACGATGTGAGTGATGGACAGGGGGGGGGCTCAGAAGGGCATCTGTGATCCTGACCTGTGTGAGTGTTGTAGGAGATGGGACCGCACATCTTCCAGACCTGTCCTTCAGCTAATTTCTTCGACTGTAAGGCCATGTCGATTGGAGCCCGCTCGCAGTCGGCCCGGACCTACCTGGAGAGACACATGGACAGCTTCCCGGAGTGTATGCTCAGACACTCACAGACTCACCGACTCTGGGCTTCTCCGTCATGCTCTTTCTCTCCATGTGTGCAGGTGACCGGAATGCTCTGGTGCAGCATGGGCTCCGTGCTCTCAGAGAGACCCTCCCTGCCGAGCAGGACCTCACCACAAAGGTGATCACTCAGTTTTCTGGGTTCTACAAACTTCAGTTTCCCTTGCTGCAATGCTAATGTAAGCTAGCTGTGTTCAGAACGTGTCTATTGGGATTGTTGGGCGGGGAATGGAGTTCCAGATCTACGACGATCACGAAGTGCAACCTTTCCTGGAGGGTCTGGAGGAACGACCACAGAGACGGGTCAGAACCCAGATTATCTTCGGATTCTTAGATTGATCTCAGATTATCTTCAGATCCTGCTCTTAATCTAATGTCCGAAGATACGGTTGAAGTTGTGTAGTTCCAGATGGTTGTGGAGTGAAGTCATGATGGAGATGTTCTCTGTCTTTCAGGTTGCTCCCGCAGAGGATCCAGCTCCAGCTGTTCCTGATGAACCCATGGAGCACTAGATCTGTGTGTGGCTGCTCTCTGTTGAACTGGACGGCTCGCAATCACACCCTCTGTCTCTCGTGTTTTCTCTGTCGAATACTAATAAAGAATGTGTTTCTTCTCATCCCTTGTTTCAGATGAGCATCTGTCCTTGAAGTGTGTCTGAGCTAGTTTCTGTTTGCCATCCCAGATTTTCACTATTATCATACGAGTTTCCCTCGTTCAGCCCCGGGTGAAATGTGTAGAGCAGCAGTTCTCCTGCAGAGGGAGCTCTACTCGAGGTCTGAAAACAGAGCTGAACCCACATCAACGTGAATTCATATGTAAATGATGATAAAGGTAGCTTCCTGAGCTGCACCACAGTGAGATTAATTGAGAAAGAAGTTTGAGACGGAAGAGAGATGCAGGTTTATTAGGACCAGTCAGTGCACAAACAATAACATTCGTTTAATAATCGTGACGACTCATGGAAGGTGATTTGTGTGCGTCACTGTCTGTTCCTGTGTCTGAGCAGAAAGTGTGCTGGCCCCAGCCCTGTGGTGAGGTCACTTCCTGTGTCGAGCTCATCCTCAAGACTCGTCATGGCAGCTACCTCATCCTCGCCATCTTCTGATTGTGGCATAAATGTGTGTGTGTTATCCCCAGCGCATGGGTTCCTCTCCGGTGCGTGTAGGTGACAGGTGTCTTCAGGAAGATCTGAAGAGCAGGAAGAACATTTATCACAAGCCAATCGTATATATTTAATATTAAGTTGATTAAAGAAAAATCTAAACATGTTTACGGAGATGACAAACAACAATAATATAATGCAATAAGACTGAGGGAAGATTCCAGAAACTTCTGTGCCAGCTGCACAAGGAGAGGACTGTGAAAAAAGGTTCCGATTACTCCCATCCTCTGAATTCCCAGTTTGAGCTTCTGTGTGCGTGTGTGTGTGTACCGCTGTCTCTCTGCAGCAGGCTGAGAATGTCCTGGAGCTGGTGCAGGAGCTGTTGCTCTTCAAGTGCAGACACACCACTGAAACGCAGATGAAGTTGTTAACTTTGGGCTGTTCTAAACCTGCTTCACATTAAACATGATTCTAATTAAAACCATCTCAGATTAAAAGATGGAACGTTCTAACTCTAACCACATTTTAAATATAGATCACTAACTAAATTAAATATATTTTTTTAACCAAGTCGGTTGGGATTTTTCGTTGTGGTAACAGAGGAAATATTACAGAAATATGTACAGATCTTATTTACACAAAATAATCTTTTATTAGATGCTTTACCATTTATTGAATTTTATAAGTTGGATGGTTCAAGCTGTAACAGCATTAAATTTAGGACATTTTTTTCCCAGAATGCCCTGGTGTATCTAAGCCTTCACATGTGTTCCCCGTACAGAACTTGGCTGTTTGTACCGGTGATGTTTGAAGAACGCGTGATTCTGTGCTTGCTTTTCACAAGCAGGCACACAAAGTTCTTGGAACTTATTCTGGCATCCAGTACTTTCAGCAACCTACAGATAGCAATATTGCATTCTCCACCCAGACCTACACATTTTCACTGAAACTTGATTTTTGAGAATCTTTGTTTAAATTAAAACAGTTATTTTTATATATATTTTCTCTTGAGAATTAACTGTGCAGCACAAAACTGTCATTAACATGTATAATTTCGCTACCCTGCGATGGACTGGCGACCTTTCCAGGGTGTACCCTCGCCTCTCGCCCAGTGTGCTGGAGATAGGCACTGGCAGACCCCCATGACCTCAAAAAGAGAATAAGCGGGTTGGAAACTAAATAAATTTTGCTACCCTTTTGTAATCAATTATTTAAACATATCTGTATGGAAAATGGGCGCACGGTGACCTTATACTGGAAGGAGTTTGCATGTTCTCCCAGTGCTTTCATGGGTTTCCTCCGGGTTTACTCCATTTTTCCCCACAATCCCAAAAAGATGCAGTTTTTAGGATTCAATCTAAATTCCCCTTAGGTAACCTTAGGTTAATATAATTATTAACAATTATTAATGCATAGTTTTAAGGTAAATAATAACCTTCTTATAAAAATATGGAGCTCTGAAAGAGAGAACACAGGTGAAACCTTCATCCATGGTTGAAACTCGATTTTGGATCAACCCCTTGACCAGCCTTACATCAGCCCCAGCAGAGGAACTCCACAGGAACTGAAGTGAGCAGAGTCTCACCTGTGTGAGCCGGTGACTGCTGCTGAGACCATTCTCTCTATTGTTTCCTTCGTCACGTGCAGATGCCCCTGCAGGTGAACCAGATCCCCATCACCTGAGAGAGAGGGAGGGAGAGAGAGAGAGAGAGAGAGAGAGAGGGAGAGGGAGAGAGAGAGATCAGACTCAACCAGAAGCATGTGACCCTTGAGAGCGGAGAGAGAGAGTTTTTGTCTCACTGATGCTCGCTCTTCCATGTCCTCCTCCGCTGTCAGTGATCCTCCTCGTCACGGGACTCCTCACTTTTCCTCTGGATGTGATCTAAAACACACAGCAGCTTTAGCATCTCTCACAGGCCTCAGCAAGAAGCATGCGTGGGCACCTTATAGAGGGTGTACAGGATGTAGATCAGGATCCCAAAGCCGTACACTGGGATGATTTGTGCCGCCAGGGTCGACCGCCCGGAGGTTTTGGGACGAGCGAGGGATTCAGGAGAGGGAGAGTGTGAGGAGCGCCTCTGATCCTCAGGGATTGAGTGTCGGGGGAGAGATCCCGAACCTAATGAAAGATAGAGAGTGATAAGAGAAGTGCTTTACATGACAAAGAATGAACAGATGTTGTCACTGTTCACTGTCAGTTCTTGCTTTCCCTGGAGTTTGAACCCACTACCTTTGCGTTGCTTGTATAGTGCACTACTCACTGAGCCACAGGAAAGACATGGGAGGGGGCATGATGGTGGGGGCAAGCAATAAACACATGCAGGACATGGGGTAGGAGGATGCAGGGGATGGAATTGATGAAACAGGGGGATGGATGATTCGGGATGATGCATGAGGCGGGGGAGAGGGTGGGGTTCACCCCAATTTAAAGACTTCACCCTCTCCGCTCGCGTCACTCCTCCGCTTGCTTTTGGGCGTCAGAAACGCGACGCTCAGAAGCAGCGCGACGCTCGCTAGGACCATCTTCTGGCCGCCCGACAAACGCATTTCTACACCGGGTTTACGCGATCCTCAGCGAATCACTCGCTGCTCCAGCATCAGCATCCTCCTCACTTCCGGGGAGACGCGTGACGAGTGTGGCCGTGTGTCTAGGCTCGCTGCAGTTCTCCACCGCTCCGCTGGTGGCGCTGTCCGTGACTACTCCCATCTGAAGTCTCGAACGTGTTTAATCTCGCGAGAGTACCGCTACACTTCCTCTTCGCGTCTCTACCGCCATGGTGAGTACTGCTTGTACCAGCGCTTCTCGAAACACGAACAATCCTTCGGAATCCTTTGCTGGAATTGCTTAAAAGTATCCGATATTACCATTGTGATGCTGCCCGCGCTCCCGGGGCCGAACACCGGGCGGAATTTAGCGGGGACGAACGAGTTTGGTTCGGATTAGTGTCTCCTGCCTTTTAGCAGTTAAACAGAAGCCGGAGGTCGTTCTGCGGTTCCCCCATCACTTCCGTCGTGTTTATTTGATGATAACGTTAAACGTTGGAGAAGGGTTTCGGTAGTCTCTGCTGTTTCAGTTTCGCTGTCCGAGATCTGGCGCACAACAGTGAACGAATTCCCGTCAGCAGAACCCTGTTGCTGCCAGTAATATCTCACTAATGTTCTTCGCTCAGAGCTCTTAAGGTTCCAGCTGGGATCCGAGGTGATCCAGACCTGAACACTGGCTCTCGGGAGTTTGTGCTGAGCTCCACAGCAGTCTCCCAATCTCCTCAGAGCTCCGTCTGACCCTCATGTGTTTCTCTCTCCGCAGCCGACCAAGAAATCCAAGACCAGGAAGCTCCGTGGACACGTCAGCCACGGCCATGGACGCGTCGGTATGGAACCTTTGAACATTGCTCACGGTTCTATTAGTTTCTTGTGATGCTCTGAAGTGAAGATCAGGAGGTCTTGACCTGGAGCTCACCAATTGCTTCGCTGCAAGCAGCAGTTCACTTCTCTGAAACCTGAGCTGTTCACATCAAAACACTGAAACAAACCAAAATGGTTTTATTGTTTCTCATCTCTTAAACCATGGACCCGCGTCCTCCAAACCCTAACGTTCTGGTGTTTGATGGTGGTTCCACTCTGTTACGTTTTTGTTAAAATCACAAGTTTCTTCAGAAATAGATGCAAAAATAAATTGCAAATAGAGTTTGTCAACGTCTCTTAAAGTGTTCTCTTATAATTTTAATAAATTTTTTAAATATTTTAACACCTCTTTTCTTTTTAAATGTTTTTGACAAGCTCATGGCATAAATTGATAAGCAATGCTTTCTTTGGTGCATTTTCAAGTGAACATCTTAAAAAAAATCTGGGTTCTTGGTGCAGTCGTACAGTGTGAGCGGCTCTTTGTGAATTTTAACCCTGCGCTTCAGACGTACGGTTTACACTGCTGCTGGGGTCCACGACTGATGCACTCAAAAACCGGACGGTGTGTTCTCAGGCTTTAGAGGATGATCCTGCAGTAGCGGTTTTTATGACTGCAACCTGGCTTCTGAGAGAAACATCATTTGAAATCAGTTAAAAGTTTTCGTATATTTAATGAGCCTAAAGGCCTTTCACACCGTTAACTTTGTCGTGCTTTGAATAAACTAAACGAGTAACTTTAATCTTCATTCGATCTGTCTTTCTTCAGGAAAGCACCGCAAGCATCCTGGAGGCCGAGGTAATGCTGGAGGCTTGCATCACCACCGGATTAACTTTGACAAATAGTGAGTAAACTTTCTCTCTCCCGAGGAACTGTGAGTGTGCGACGAGGAGAAACCTCAGGCTGCATCATTGTTTTACTATAACGTTCCACCGTCTCCTCTCTCTCTCTCTCTCTCTCTTTTCATCTTTCCTTTGAAACATGCAGCATTCATTTTGTGCATTTGAAGTGGTTTAAATTCTTTTTACATTAGATTTAGCTTTTTTTTTTTTTTTTAGGTTTGTAGATTTGTAGGATGCATCTTAAAAGAGTAAAGGCTGCTGTAGTTTTGAGGAGATGGGGTTATCAAACACATTTGAATGTTTGCAGCGATTAGAATTTAATTTCTGAACTGTGGAGCTTCTCGGCTCCTCGGCTTGTCTCACCGCCTCTCTGTTCATCAGTCACCCGGGGTACTTTGGGAAGCTGGGCATGCGCCACTACCACTTGAAAAGGAACACCACCTTCTGCCCCACCATCAACCTGGACAAGCTCTGGACACTTGTCAGCGAGCAGACGCGGATCAACTTCAGCCAGAAGCCCGAGGGGCCGGCACCGATTATCGATGTGGTGCGCGCGGTGAGGACGCGTGTCTGTGAGAAGTGCTGAGTGCCGCTCATCAGTGCCATAATGTTCCTGTGTGTTTTCATTTCAGGGTTACTTCAAGGTGCTGGGCAAGGGAAAGCTCCCTCGTCAGCCGGTGATCGTCAAGGCCAAGTTCTTCAGCCGCCGTGCCGAGGAGAAGATCAAGGGTGTGGGAGGGGCCTGTGTTCTAACAGCCTGAGTTTGTTAATAAAAGGGGTTCAAAGAAGTCATTCTCTGATCTGTGTTTGTTGTGCGGGTCGTGTGAGGAGAAGGTGTCCCTCACAGAAGCTCTGCCCATGCTGGAGCTATGCTGGTCCCTGGGTTGCACCAGAAAGCTCCTGAGATACTTTTGTAGACTGCTAAGGTTCTTCTGTGTGCTGCAAGTTTCACTCGAGTCACTTGTAGATGAAAGGCATTAGAAAGCTGAGTGGTTTGGAGCAGTCTGCTCAAGTGCTCCTCTCTGCATCTTTAAGGGCTTGTGATTAACCTCAACGCCGAGAGCTTTACAACATTCCTCAGAACTCCAACAAGCGGCTTTGTGACTGCCTTGATGTTCATAAAAACTTCATTTTTAAATTTTAATGAGATTTTTATTGGTATCATGTGCTTCCAACTGCATCTGAGAACACATCTGCACTCTCCAAGACCTCCTGGAGCTTGGCTCTGTAGACCCTGGATTGGAGAGAATCACTGAGAAGATTCATGAAGTCCTCATCCCAGAGAAGTCCTGCTTCTTCTCCAGGTAGTAATTGAATCGAGCTCTGGCATACCTGTAGAGGAGAACCAGAAGAAACAACTGGATGTGGTTCAGAGCAGTTTGATGGCTGACTTCTGCTGTTTCTCTTCTATAATTGAAGCTGCCTGAAGCGCTCACTGTTTGTCAGGGGGGAGAAAATGAGTTTGAATAAAGGCTTACGGTATATATTAGACTAATGCAACTGTCTGTGCTGGGATCAGCCAAATGCGCAATTATCAACATGGCTTAGCTCCAGTTCCGTAAAATGAAGTATAATGGAAAGGTGTGGTGCCTCATTTTGCTTGTGGTAGTGGCATTAAAGTCACAAACAGTTGTGAAGAATAGTTATTTTGGGAGTTGCTGGGTGCACGGTGCAATCTACGCGTGCTCCTCTTAAAAATCACCAGCTCCCTGTGGCCCAGAGGCTGTTCTTTGATCTTGGGTGTTTGTTTTCTCTCCAGCTGCTCCCATATGCAGAGGCTCAGTTGTTTCTGTAAAGCTAAAAGCCGTGAAATGCTCCAGAGTTGTGTTCTTCACTCATCAACGAATAATGAACACAGGAACACAAGGAAAAGGGTTTTAATTTTTTTAACTGCTCCATAAGAAAAGAATCTAATGAATGTAATCCCGAGTTGCGTCTCCTGCACCAATCAACCTTATGTTGGGATCACACAAAAGATGGTAGTTATTTATGAATGAGCTCGAGTTTTATGTAGTAATGTGATTCTCCGGAGTCTGTGGCAGTAGCAAAAGCTGGAACTTAAGTGATTGGTTCATGTCAGTGTTTTTGAACGAAGACAGGATATGAACCATAAGAAAGCACACGACGCATATATTAAGGAAGCAATGTGTACTGCTCTGGTGCTGTTACTTTATCCGCCTTCGAGATGTTTCAATGCAGGGTGTGTCTATATCAATGAAGAACAAATCACGAGTGGTTCACGTCTCTGTGAGGTATTGATTTAAAGAGCCAGGGTTTCGTGTAGGTAAAAACTCAGTTGCTTCCAGGTTCTCTGTGAGAGGAGGGCTCCGCCATCCATTGCTGATCGGGTCACGCAGGCCAGTCCACAGTTCCTTCTGAGAGTGAATTTGAGCATCGCTTTAAAGCTTACCCAGCGTCTGTGGTTTATGTGGTAAATTGTGGTTTTAAACATTGCCAGGGCTTTTATGTTCCTGAATGTTTACCATAGACTTACCTCTGGAAATCAAAATCAATGGAGGAGTGCTTGGCTTGCAGCAGTGCCCAGAGACACCAGAACAGATGAGCCACCTGAGGAGAAGCAGAGGACTTCTGATGGACCTGGAGCACACGCTGGGCTTGATTGAGAAAACACTCTCAGAGAAGGTCACAAGCGCACTCACCAGGGAGAACTGGCAGACCTGCTGATGGAGCTCCTGCAGCTCCTCCTTGGTGACAGAAGGGCTCTCGCCACTGCAGCGCTTAAAGCTCTCCAGATATGAGGCAAGCCAGTCGAAGCGTAGCTCTGTGCTCGGGAACAGGCTGGAGTCTACAGTGCTGATACCTGGAGAACACCAGAATCAAACCAAGAACCCACACAAAGCTCACCCTCTGTGGTTCTTCTCTGATTGCTTGTACCTGCAAACTCATTGAAGTGGTTACCAATATCGTACGCTTGATAGTTATAGTCGGCATACTCGTAATCGATAAACTTCACCTGGTCTGCAAAGAGAACGAGAGATTAAAAACAATGGGAACTGGTTAAATTTACTAATTGTGAAATAATGGAAGTCAAAGGGAGAGAAACCACTTGTTTAAGGTTTCCTTATAGAAGGCAAATAAGCCAAACATAACATCATAATGATCTCTACGAAGAGTTTCAATCAGGCTTTAGGCCTTTAAACCACGCTTTTAGATTTTAGTTAATCTCCTCCTCACATCTGATCAAGGCATGTCCCGCCAGGCTCCAGTTCTGAGATGACAACTCATCTGACCATACTCAGTTTGAAAACATTAGTGAGGAGTCATCTATACAAATAAAGAGTGCCACAAGACCCGGTACTATTCTCTTTATGCTGATGCTCAGCAATATTATTAGTGGACAGCTGGTGAACTTTCACTGCTATGCACATCTATATCCGAGAACAAGACCAGATGATACAAATAGGACAGTGCTGCGACAGGAAGTGAGACAGCTCAGTGGCAAAGAGAGGAAGCAGTCTGGTTCCTAAGATGGTAAAAGTCACCTGAGGAGGAAGGGGTTCTCACATCTAGCACCAAAGCTCAGGAACAAACTCCCTGACAACGTTTGCATGGGGCAAGAGCGGCTTGTACTGCTGCTTGTCTCGCCGAGCCATGTTTGGGTGCATGGGTTGAGCGCCTAAGAGTAGTTGGGGAATGGTGTACGGTCGGTACTCCAGGTGGTAGCTGGTGAGCAGCTTGTCGAGGGATTCTCTGGTGGAGTTTCATGTTGCTCCCTTTGTGAACTGACATTGTGAGTGTGGATTTTTCCTCTGGGAACTCAAGCCCTGGGAATATTAATTATTCCACTTTGAACTTCTGTGTAATTGCAGGGTTTTTAAACTTATCATACTAAAAATGTTTGTCTTGCTACAGTTTACCCCAGGCCCACAAACATGCTTGTTCTAGAAGTAATGTAATGCCGATTCTAGTGTGTTTCTCCAACCTTCTTCTCTGTTGTAGATGACGTTTTTGGTCAGGAGATCGTTGTGGCAGAGCACCACTTGGGATCTGCTGAGTGTCAGCAGGTTCTTTAGTTCCTCCAGCTCTTCAATCAGGATGTTGAGGCTCGGTGTTTCCTTAGAGACACTAGGGACGAAAGACACTTTGTGAGGAACCCTAGTGTACAAGACCCGTTCTAAGGGTTCTAGTTTCAGAAGGACGATAATGAAAGAGCATCACAGCACAGTTTCACGTTTCCAGAAGCACGAGCTCCGCTGAGAGATTGTACGCTCTTTGATATGACGCTGAAGGACGAGAGAGCTGTAGCTCTGATTGAAATCTGCATGTGAAGAAGTTTCGACTCGAGTGTAACTCACTTGAGTGAAAAGGGAAATGCTGCTGGTCTGTCCTTGAGAAGAGGACAAGGGATTATTTGCTCCGCTCTCTGGAGCATGGGTTAAACTGCAGCATTTAAGAGTCAATTCTCTTTCAGTTCATGGAGCAGATCCAGGTCCCATGAGCTCTTGTGTGTGTGCTCCTGTTACCTCTGCAGCTCGTCTGGACCTTGCAGCAGTGTCAGGAACCGGGACAGGCGGGACCACAGGACCGGTTCAGCAGCAGAATCGCTCTTCATCTCTGCACGGTTTATGGAGTGGATCTTGCCCATCTCAGATGCGATCAACCTGCAGCAGGGAGAGAACGGGTTCACTTCAGCATCTCCTGAACCTGAACCGGAGATGGTTTTGACACCTGTAGACTGAGGGCTCTCGCAGCAGAGCATCATCGAGAACGACTCCTGGGATGAACTCGTAGCAGATCCCGTTGCTGAAGCTGCAGTAGAGCTCTGGTCCGCAGCCGTGAGTGTGGAGCAGTTGAAACATCTCCATCTCCTTCTCTCGGTCCATGAAGAGCTCGGTCATCTGCCCGTACACCCGCACCAGCAGTACTGGGCCCTTGCTCAAGCAGCCAACGTAACATCCCATCAGCTGGTTGGTGATGCCCTCAGTGAACACCTTGAGAAACCATTCACACTCCAGGTCAGCACCAGCAGAAGTCAGAAGCAAGCATCTGAGGTGTAGAACTTGCCTTAATCTGGATCTCTTCAGGGTTCCACTCAGGCCTGAGCTTCTTCAAGAGTTCTGAAATGCCAGGACGAGGGCTGCGGTCATCAACACTCAGATTCAGATGTAGCCTGTTGTGTTCCATAAAGTTGGTGTTCCTGATCATGTTCTTTTTCTTCTCAGAGGGATCCTTGTAGACCGCTGGAGCGCCGGGCACGATCTGCCCTGGATTCTGCAGAGATCTGCTCATGGAGCTCCACGACCCCCTATGTGCTCAGTGACTCAGCATTTATCAAAGTACAATGTTCCTGTGGAATCATCTTCACTGCTCCATTAGGGAAGAGTTTACTGATTAACAGGAAAGAGAAAAGCTGTGTTCCTGACCCCGTCCCGCTCTAACCGGCGTCGTTCATATAGATGTGCATGTATTTGAAAGAATATTTCGCTTGATGGAAACGTTCAGCTGAAGAGGAGGCTGTTCATTAGCAGCTCTGACCTGATCATCGTGTCGCTGAAGCTCAGAGATTTCACGCAGAGATCTGCCCAAATGGTTCAACTCATTTGCAAACTCAGGATGCGTTTAATTCGGATCTGATTGTGTGTCTCAGAATATAGAGGTTAAATATCAGTCCTGTGGTTTATTCAACGTTCTGTTGCTCACTGACCCTAAGTGTTTTGGGGGAAAAAGGAAGCGGGCAGCTCCCAGACAGGAAGTGGATGCTGAAGAGGTCAGGAGGAAGGTGAAGGTGATTCCATGGTGAAGCTGAAGTAATGCAGCAGTACTAGGAACTATGGTTTTGCCACCAAGTACTGAAGCATGTTTTTCTAAGGGGTCAAATACTTATTTCCTTCATGGAAATGCAAATTAATTTATAACTCTTTTTGAAACACATTTTTCTGGATTTTTTTTGTCATTGTTGTCTCTCACTGTTCAAATAAACCTACCGTTGAAATTATGACAGCAACTCAATGAATTTAAGGATTCTGAAGGTAAAAGGGTCCAACAGTGCTAGGAAAGGTAGGTGTGGAAAAAAACAAATGCTGTCAGAAATACAAATAATGGCGATCATATGGTGTTTGAGTAGAAGCGAATGAGGGGGTTATTGCTTTGTGAGTGGCCTGATGCAGAAATTGCCCAACAGTTGGGAAGATTGAGCTAGATGACTAACGTTTAGATGGATTTCTGCTAGATGGATTTCTGCGTTTAGATGGATTTCTGCTAGATTTGGCCTCAGTTTGTTGAAGATTGCTGATTGTCTGCGCGACTGAATCCCTGACACTGATGATGCCGTGCCTGGAATTTTCCTGCACTTGCCAAGTGTTGAAGCGGAGAGAATTTCAGGACGAGTGGTGGAACCCGCACACTGCTCATGCTTGTGTTCATGTCTCTGCAGTGAGGGTGAAGAAGTTCTTCTGGAGGACAACGTCAGTGACATTTTCTACTCTCTGAGATACGAGGCCGATCTGCTCTTCACAAGGTCAGATACAGAAGATAAGTTTGTTGTCGTCAGATCTGAACTATTACACTAAATTACCACATGTTTGAATTCCCTCAGGGACTTTTACCCGACAAGATATGAGCTGAAACCTGACCTTTCTTTGGTGGCACCTGGTGATTTCAACCCTCCATTTAACTTTACATTTCAGGTGAGCTCCACTGTCTGTCCACCAACGGCTGACTCCTAAAACTTCTCTTTGTTACAGATCCAGAACCTTGGTTATTTTCCTATCTGAGAATTGCGGCTATATATATATATATATATATATATATATATATATATATATATATATATATATATATATATATCCCAGAAGTCACGAAGACTGGCAATCAACTGGAATTGACCAGGTGAAGAGGACTTTTTCCATATAAATGTTTGCAATTTGCCCAAATTCTTGTTAAGGTACGTTCACATCGAACGCGGTTCGCGCGGAAAAAAAGCGCTACTCGCGAGTGAATGCACGCGTGTTTACTTTCCGTTTGATCGCCCGATCCGCGCGGCAGAGCCGCTGAATGGACGCATGACATTCAGGTGTCGATGGGAGTGTGCGGATCAGTGGGAGGAGCTACAGGTTCAGCGGTGGTTTGGAAAATGGCGGACGGGATTGTTAAGTTAATATCTGCATCACTAAGCTTTGAAATGCTCCAAAACATCAAAAACGTGTTCAGGGCTGTGACTAGGAGCTTAGAATCCTACAAAGAGGCACCCTGCTCGGTGTGGTTCACCAACATTTCCACAGGAGCTTCAGTTTGGACCGCAGTCGCGTTCAGCGGGAGCTTCGACTGAACCAACCCCAGGTCCTAAGCTGTTGCACGGGCAGCTCCAGCAGGAAACCCGCGCGTCTGTCTCTGGTCAGTATTCATCATAAATTCTGTGTAAATAATGACCAAGAACCTCCTAACCTAACGAACGGACGGGACTTTAATAAAAAGATAAATAACTTTCGTTTTTAACAATTAAAACATGTTAAAAATGCTGTAATCATATAATGTAAATACTGTATTTGTTTAATATTAAAAATTTAGATTTATACAGTACAATATTGTATTTCTAAGTAATCTCAAATGAACTATAGATTAACTTGGTTCTTGTGAAGCGATAAACTGTATTTAACAGTGGTTTTCTTTAGTTTTTATTACACTATACTCATTTATTAAAATAAAACATAACTTATAGTTGTACTTGTGGTGAATATATATTCCACAGCAACATCAGAATTACCAAAAAATGTTAACCTTAAAATACTTCACTGTAGTACAGTTAATACACTGCTGTTATGTGTAAATGGCAGGGTTTTTTAATTGCTAGAGTTTGAATCATAAAACTTGTTAAACAGTGGATTGAATGTAATACTGATGGTGAAACAAGTAAATCAGAGCAAATGCTAAATACAGGTAAAGTTAAAAAGTTTAAACAGTAATGATGATGTTGAAGACACCAGTGTAGTACAAACACATTTGCTATCATGGATCTGCAATCAGTTCTGCAACTAAAGTTCTGTTCTGTCTTCTCTCCTTCTTTCAGATTGACGGTGGAGACTCCAACCTGGTCATCAGCAGCATCTTTATTGCTGGTATTTCCTGAGATTCCAAGATCGTCTCGGATGCTGGGACTGCAGTCTGGAACTGTTTGGTAGAGCAGTTTATGGCTGGACTCTTCACTGATGAATGGAGGTCCATCACTGAAGGTTGTTTGGTGGAGGAGTTAATGGCTGTGCTCCTCACTGATGAATGGAGGTCCATTGCTGAAGGTTGTGAGGAGAAGAGGAGTCTCTTTGGAGGTCCTGCTCTGCTTGGAAGCACTGGACGAAAATGTTAAAGGGTTTCTCTAGAGCCCAGCTGATGGTTTTATTAAAGCCTTGTTACAAAACTCTAGTGATTTCCATGATTCATGAAATGTTCTTGTTTTCAAAGAATAAATGGAGTCAACCTCCAAATAAAACCCATGTCTCAAAGCTTCTTTCTCATTACACAACACCAGTCCGATCACACATAGCAAAGCTTTATTGTAGGTGTATTTACAGTACAATATCATTAAAATAAATGTTCAAATGTTTGGAATAAACATTCCGTTTGTAGCAATGAAATTACATTTTATTTACCTTAAATATATGAAAGCACTTTTTTTGATAGTAGAGATAGTACTCCCAAAGTAAACATTTAATTACACTCATTAAAATTTTATTATCTATTTTATTACTTTTTAAAAGATCATATTTTATAAGATCCCAATATTTTCTGGCATAAATAATATCTTGCCTTAAAATGGAGGGCTGAAATAAAATAATGAACATGATTAATTCTCTTTAGATTTAAACCTAATTTTGATAATTATGAATATATATATATATATATATATATATATATAAAATTTCTTCCAAGCAAAGTGCTTTTATATATTCTTTTATTATTAAATAAATGTATTTCTAAATAAAATGTATTCTTTTAAATTATTATTTATAATAAACTATTATTTATAACTTTAATATCATGAAGATGATCAGAGAGGTCTGGCAGTTCACGTAAAGTTTTAATGACAGTCCATCACTGTTTTAATTCCAGACGGTCTCCGAGCTGCACACGTCACAGCTACAGCAAGCTCCTGATTGGTCAGCGCGGCGCGGAAAATCTGCCGAAGTTCAATTTTCTGAACTCGAGCGATACGCGCGCGGTTCACCGGTCTTCTGCCGGTCCGCCTCCTGCGCGCGGCTCACAACACGCGTATCACCCATTCATGTGGCTCAATACGCGCCTATCGCGGCAACCGCGCCGCTCAATTCGCGTTTACCGCGCCGCTGAAGCCTCAGACGCGCGCAAACGCGTCTTTGCATTGACTTAACATGGAAACCATCCGCGCTTACCGCGCGAACCGCGTTCGATGTGAACGTACCTTTAGTGCTGCCAGCGGATCTGCACTTGTGACTGAAGGAAGCTTTGAGCTACGACTCTTTACAAACCTTTATATGAACCTTATATTTTGAGAATATAAAGAAAGGTTTTCATACAAGTTATGTTTGACTATAAAAACAACACAGCATTAAGCTTTTTGAGCTATTATTTATACCAGAAAATATTGGGATCTTATAAAATATGGTATGTGACAGGGTGAATATGATTATTTATTTTATTCCAATAAAACTTTAGTTTGTTCTGGGTTTTTCTTTTTGTGTTTAAACCCAAGAATAATTATTGTTTGTTAGTTATTTTAATTGTTCATTTCAATTAAATAGCATTACGTCATCGCTATGGAGTTGTGCTATTGGTTGGTAAATAGGAGTTCAGACTTTCCCGGACTGCTGATGAGAAAGGTCAGCTTCTACATAGCTCTGTATTTATGTGTGTGTAAATAAGTTCTAAAATTAGTAAAAGTAATGTTTTGTGATGTTGTGTGTGTGTAAAAGTAATTTGAGTAAATAAATTGATGTTATTACCGTGTTAGTGAGATAATGTTAGTGTTCAGAGATTGGTCACGCCCATGAGGTTAGCGTTTATGCTATTTCCCATGTGCTTCACATGTGCAAGGGTTAAATCGCTCTATAAAGGTAGGTTCACATCGAACGCGGTTCGCGCGGAATGCACACGTGTTTACTTTCCGTTTGATCGCCCGTTTCGCGCGGCATACCAACTAAATATGGTTGCCATAGTAAAACGGGATTGTTAAGTTTCTAACTGCATCACTAAGCTTTGAAAAGCTCTTAAACATCAAAAACTTGTTCGAGGCTGTGGCTAGGAGCCTAAAATCCTCCATAGATGCACCGTGCTCGGCGTGGTTCAACAACATTTCCACAGGAGCTTCAGTTTGGACCGCACTCGCGTTCACCGGGAGCTTCGACTGATTCAACCCCAGCTCCTAAGCCTTTGCACGGGCAGCTCCAGCTGGATAACCGCGCATCTGTCTCTGGTCAGTATTCATGAAATATTCTGTGTAAATAATGACCGAGAACCTGTGCATACTGCTAGTTTTATGAACGGATGAGACTGTAATAAAAAGATAAATAGCTTTCGTTTTTAACAATAAAAGCAACATGTTAAAATTGCTGTAATCATATAATGTAATTACTGTATTTGTTAATTAATTTCAAAATCTCAGATTTATACAGTATATTGTTGTATTTCCAAGTAATCTAAAATGAACTATAGATTAACTTGGTTCTAGTGAAGCAATACACAGTATTTAACAGTGGTTTACCTTAGTTTTTAATACAGTATACTTGTAAATATAGTTGTACTTGTGGGTAAATATATATTCCACAGCAACATCAGAATTACCAAAAAATGTTAACCTTAAAATACTTCACTGTGGTACAGTTAATATACTGTATGTGAATGTCAGGGTTTTTTTTTTAATTGCTAGAGTTTGAATTATAATACTCATTAAACAGTGGATTGAATGTAATACTGATGGTGATACAAGTAAATCACAGCAAATGCTAAATACAGGTAAAGTTAGAAAGTTTGAACAGAAATGATGATGTTGAAGGCACCAGTGTAGTACAAACACATTTGCTGTCATGGATCTGCAATCAGTTCTGCAACTAAAAGTTTGTCTTCTCTCCTTCTTTCAGATTGACTGTGGAGACTCCAACCTGGTCATCATCATCAGCAGCTTCATTACTGGTATTTCCTGAGATTCCAAGATCGTCTCAGATGCTGGGACTGCAGCATGCAACTGTTTGGTGGAGGTGTTCATGGCAGTGCTCTTCACTGATGAATGGAGGTCTATTACTGAAGGTTGTGGGAGAAGAGGAGTCTCTATGGAGGTCCTGCTCTGCTTTGAAGCATTGGACGAATATATTAAAGGAGTTTTTTTGAGGCCATCTGATGGTTTCATTAAAGCCTTTTTCGAACCTTTGTGATTTCCATGATTCATGAAATGTTCTTGTTTTCAAATAATAAATGAAGTCCATTCCAATCACACATAGCAAAACACTTTATTGTAGGTTTATTTACAGTACAATACCATTAAAATAAATGCTCAAATGTTTGGAATAAAAATTCAGTTTGTAGCAATGAAATTATATTTTATCTACCTTAAACATATGAAAGCACTTTTTGTGATAGTACAGTATCAAGTAAACACATAATTACACTCATAAAAATAAATATTATTCTTACTTTTTAAAAAGACCATATTTTATAAGATCCCAATATTTTCTGGCATAAATATCTTGCTTGAAAATGGAGGGCTGAAATAAAATAATGAACATGATTAATTCTCTTAAAAGATTTCAACTATGTTTTAATTATAAATCTGAATATATATTAATATATAATTATAAATCTAAATGTATTTTTATATATATTTGTTTGTTAATTTATATATATATATATATATATATATATATATATCTTCCAAGCAAGATACGTTTTATTTATTCTTTTATTATTAAAAGAAGTCCCGCATTCTCATACCCCTCTGCGCCTCCTACTGTTCGAAAGATCGTATAACACCCTTATCCAAATGGCATTGAAAACATTAAAATGCAATACTACGGTCTCTTTTTGTTTAAAGTTATCCTAATAAATATTTGCGTTCCCTGCTTAATGCATGTGCCAAAAAATCATTGTGTTCTCAAACTAACTCAGTTCCAGAAGATGAATCAGATGGACATCACCTGCTGAGGGGCTTCACGTCACTAATGAGCAAATGCCTCCGAGTGAGAGAAACCATCTTGGTGGAGGTGGGAGGGGTGCTTGAGGGATTCTGGTGTTTTGAAAGAGCTTTTGACCTGATCAAAGCTGTAAAAGTACAAACATTGGCTCAAATAAAGAAATGTGATTGAGTTACTCTCGACTAGACATTAAATATATTATTTTTATAGTGGTTTAGCAGCATTGAGGAGCCGCTCGGGGAGTCTGTGTCCCCCTCTCTGGTTGTTAGATGGTTTGCCCGGAGCAGTTAAAAGCTGTAGCTCATCAGCCTCTGGTGTCCAGGTGAGATGTGATTAGTGTTTTGTTCAAAACCTTAGTTCTGCTGTTGAGGTTGATAACTGTTTGTTAGAGTGGAAGAGTTTATTCTGTGTTTGTTTAAAATAGGTTGATACTTACATGGTTTAAGACTTTAAAGCTGAGTTCTTGTGTTTAATGTTATATGTTTCTGCACATTATAGTTTAAGATCTTCTAGACTGATTCAGGATGATAAAGTGATTAGCACTGTTTTCTGAGTTGAGACTGACAAAGAAACTTGATTGAAATGATTTATTTTCTAGATCTAACCTGCTGAAATCCCAGGTGTTTGTTTATTTCTCGTGGTGCTGTTTGTTCTCCTCCAGGCCAGGAGGAGGTGTCTAATCTGAGGTTGAAGTGATGAATGACTCCGGTGAAGCATTGAACCCCTTCCGAACTCCTCTTTGAGAGCTGCTTCTAATAATTTTATTTATTTTTAATTTTGCTGCAGGTGATGAGATCCAGATCTGTGAGTAGACCTCCACCAAATAAGTCCTTTGAGTGAGAGCCTGAGCATTCATGTCTCTTCTAGCGTTCGGTGCATCCGGTGATGAGCTGGATGTATCACTCCTGTTTGTATGTGGAGAAGTGTCTGAAACCTTGAGTCTGTCAGTTTTTCAGATCAACACATGAGGGTTAGGGTTAAGAGAAGGATCAGGTTCTAGATCAGATGAGCTGTAGAGGTTTGAAGTCAGGCACCTGCTCTAGATCATGAGATGGAGCTTAGAGGGTGTAGGTTGATCTGGAATGTGATAGACGGCTGGTTTCCGGCCTTTTCTCTTCTCCACATCTCCGCTGAGGATCTGCTTGTACAGCTGTGGTTTGGTCTAGAACTAATATTTGTGTTTGTCTCTCGTAGGAGCCCATCTGATAAAACATGGTGAAGACTTTCCTTGAGCTCCTCTTCTGCTAGAGGACCTTGCGTTCTCCATCTCTTCTCATGCTGTCCCATTCAACCTTTTCATGATGTTGTTTCTGCTCTGTTCTTGCAGGCCAGGAGGAGGTTTTGAACCTGATAGAATGACTTGACTTAATATCAATGTTCTCCAGAAAACTGATGGTAAGTTTCTTTCTGGAATCATGAAGAGCTCAGTTTCTTTTTTTTTCTCCCCCCTTCTACAGCTCATTGGATTAAGATAGTTTGGGGTTATCTCTACCACAGGAGTGAATTTGTTTAAGAATGTATGTTTCATTGATGTGCATTAATGTCTGCTTGCATTTGAAGCATCTACTGATGAGCTGGAGGAACGTGGAGATTACACCACTCAGATTATCCGTCAGTTTCTTGTCTTGTTTGGGATGTAGAGGAACCTATTAATCTTTGACTAATTTATTCTTTTTTTTTTTTCTTTCAGATTAACATATGGGTGTTTGCAGAAAAATTAGGTTGTAGATCAGATGAGGTTCTACAGGGTTCAAGTCATACGCCTGCTTTTGATCAATAGATGGAGGTTTAGGGTGATCTGGAGTCTGGTTTCTGAATTATTCTGTTATCCTGATTAGCTTGTTCTCCTGCTGTAAAGCTCAAAACATTTTTTTTTTTTTTTTTTTTTTTTCTTCGAAGAGCCCATCTGATGAAGAAATGTGCTGATGGATTTCCTGTACTGCTTGAGGACCAAGTATTTTTCTTTTATTACCTTGCTCATCGTTTTCTGTGATTTTGTTTCTCCTGTCCTTGTAGGCCAGGAGGTGCTTTTTAAACTGAAGATGAAGGAATTTGAAGGTGTGATTACTCATTGACTATTTGATTGTTCTCTAGAAATCTGCTGAACACTCAGGAGAATTCAGCTGAGGGAAGTTCCTCTGACGGCATGAGCAGTGTAGTTTTAGGATAATATCTCTTATTTCTGCTGCAGATGGATTCATCCAGATTATGTGAGCAGATCTCTACCAAAGAGTGGGTTTGTCTGAGAGACTCGGCCATTGATGGTGAATGTCTCTCTTAGCGTTTGAATTGTCTAATGAAGGGAACACAAACCATTTCCAGGTCATCTGTTCAAGTTCTCCTGTTTAAGATGTGGAGTAACATTTGAATCATGTCATGACTCCTTAACTGTCAGATTTTCAGATCAACATATGGGGTATTTTTTTTTTTTTGGACGAGGTTCAAGTCAGGCGCCTGTTCTAGATCGTTAGATGGAGGTTTGGGGTTTAGGTTGATCTGATTGATAGACTCCTGGTTTCTGACTTGTTTTGTTCTCCACATCTCTGCTCCTGATTAATTTGTTCTTCTGCTCTTTGGACCAGAACTAATATCATTTTTTTTTTTCTCTCTGAGGAGCTCATCTGATAAAGAAACATGCTGCTGATGGGATTTCTTCGTCTGTTGGAGTACTAGATGTTTATTTCTGTTTCAAGTGGATTAATCCATACAATCTGTGAGTAGATCTTCACCAAAAGACTTGGGTTTGACTGTGCTTGGACTCTACTGATGAGCTGGAGGATCACAAGCTATTCAGGTCATCTTTTTCTAAGGTTGTGTTTTGGGAAGTGGAGAGACGTGTGAATAATCTTATGAAACTGTCACAGCTGTCACGGGTTGATCTGGGTTTCTAACTTACTCTATGCTCCATCTTTGCTCCTGGTGTTTGTTCTGCTGTTAAACTTGACTAGCAAAATGTTCTACAGAAAACTGCTGAACGCCCTCAGGAGAATTCAGCTGAGGTAAGTTCCTCTCTGAAAGCAGTAGAAGTTTTAGGATAATTTTTCTTGTTTCTTCTGCAGATCAAATTTTATGAGCAAATCTCCACCAAAGAGTGAGTTGGTCTGAGACTTGGTTATTGAACGTGAAGGTCTTGAAGCGTTTTGGAGCGTCTACTGAAGAGTTGGAGGAATGGAGAGCACACAAACCATTTTCAGGTCATCTGTTCAAGTTCTTTTCTTTAAGGTGTGGAGAAATATTTGATCATGTCATGACTCCTTGAATGTCAGATTTTCAGCTCAATGTATGGTAGTTTTCAGAAGGATCGGGTTTTACATCAGCTGAGGTTCAAGTCAGGCGTTGGCTGTAGATTAGGGGGCTTATGTTGGTCTGATTGAATGCCTGGTTTCTGACTTTAGTTCTCTGCTTCTGATCAGTTTGTTCTCTTGTAGTTTGTACCATAACTAATATGTGTTTGTCTCTGAGGAGCTCATCTGATGAAAACATGCTGCTGATGGCATTTCTTCGTCTGCTGGAGTACCTGGTGTTTGTATGGTTTAATCCCCATCAAGAGGAAATAATCACCAAAAGAAAGAGTTTGAGTGATAATCATCATTTATTTTCGCTTCTAGTGCTTGGACTCTCTACTGATGAGCTGGAGGATCAAACTATGCTCAGGTTTGATTGACCCCCCCCCCCAATTCTTGTTTTGGGATGTGGAGAAACATCTGAATTATATCATGAAACTTCGACTCTCACATTTTCAGATCAACAAATGGGAGTTTGCTGAAAGATCAGGTTTAATATTAGATGAGGTTCTAGAGGATTAGTCAGGCGCCTGCTGTAGATCATTAGCTGGAGATCTGGGTTTTAGGTTGATCAGGAGTTTGATGGATCTCTGGTTTCTGACAAATTCTGTTCTCCACATCTCTGCTTCTGATCAGTTTAGTTTTCTACTGTTTGTTCCATAACTAATATCTGTGTTTGTCTCTGAGTTCATCTGATGAAGAAGAAACATGCTGCTGATGGCATTTCCTCGTCTGCTGGAGTACCAGGTGTTTGTCTGGTTTAATCCATTTCAAGAGGAAATAATCACCAAAAGAAAGAGTTTGATGCTCATTTATTTTCGCTTCTAGTGCTTGGACTCTCTATTGATGAGCTGGAGGATCAGACAGATCAAACTATGCTCAGGTTTGTTTTTGTTTTGTTTTTTTTTTTTCCCTTGTCTCCCCCCCCCAGTTCTTGTTTTGGGATGTGGAGAAACATTTGAAACTTAAACTTTCTTGGTCAGATTTTCAGATCAACACATGGGGTGTATGCTGAAGATCAGGTTCTAGATCAGCTGAGGTTCAAGTCAGGCGCCTGCTGTAGATCATTAGCTGGAGGTTAGGGGGTTTAGGTTAATCTGGGGTCTGATTGGATGTCGGGTTTTGGACATTTGTTCTCCACATCTCTGATCCTGATCAGTTTGGTCTCTTGCTGTTTGTTCCATAACTAATATCTGTGTTTATCTCTGAGGAGCTCATCTGATGAAGAAGAAACATGCTGCTGATGGCATTTCCTCGTCTGCTGGAGTACCTGGTGTTTATTTTCTCTTGAAATGGACTAAACCATACAAACACCAAAAGAAAGAGTATGTCTGAGTGATTCTGTAATTTATTTTCGCTTCTAGTGCTTGGATTCCCTACTGATGAGCTGGAGGATCCGACAGATCAAACGATGCTCAGGTTTGTTTGTTTTTGTCCAGTTCTTGTTTTTGGGATGTGGAGAAACATTTGAAACCTAAACTTTCTTGGTCAGATTTTCAGATCAACACATGGGGTGTATGCTGAAGATCCGGTTCTAGATCAGATGAGGTTCAAGTCAGGCGCCTGCTGTAGATCATTAGCTGGAGGTTAGGGGGTTTAGGTTGGTCTGGGGTCTGATTGGATGTCGGGTTTTAGACTTTATTCTCCACATCTCTGCTCCTAATCAGTTTGGTCTCTTGCTGTTTGTTCCATAACTAATATCTGTGTTTGTTTCTGAGGAGCTCATCTGATGAAGAAGAAACATGCTGCTAATGGCATTTTCTCGTCTGCTGGAGTACCAGGTTTTTATAATGTTTAATCCATTTAAAGGTTAGGGTAACCCTAATCCTCATACTCTATCTTTTATTTTCGCTTCTAGTGCTTGG
>SRMA01024325.1:0-65148 GCA_007224835.1 Danionella cerebrum
ACAACTAATGAAAATCCCAAATGTACTTTCAGCTTAGAAGAATAATTTCAGCTGTCTCATGCCACTTTTGATAAAGTGAAAAAGGTTCATTTTGTATTTTCTTTCAAAATCAAGGTCATAGAAAAACTGAAGAGAAACACAGAAATGTTGCATGCTGCTTGTGCTGCAGAAAAATGATGGTTTGTGGCGTCTTGTCATCTGCTGGTGTTGGTCCACTGTGTTTTCTAAAGTCCAAGATCAACGCGACTTCATGCTTCCTTCTGCGGAACAACCTTGTTGTTATATCATTTTTATACAGGATTTGGCAGCTGCACACATAGCCAAAGCTACCAGTACCTGTTATGAGGAACACAGCATCCTTGGTCCTGTTGTTAAGGATGATGACAGGGCTTGATGGGGACAAACGCAGGTGAGTTTTATGGGAACAGTGATTGTGTTAAAACTCCCTTGGGTCTTTGTCCAGTAAGTGATTAGGCTCATTAGGTGTCTCGCCCTCAACCCTGACATGTGCCCAAAATCAAGTGTGTCTTGCATGGCACAACTGCCTCGATTGGCCCCATGGTGCTGGCACCAGATTGATTACCATTCTCGGAAAGTAAGACATTTACACAAACGGTTTCACTGATTTTCAAAAGTCGATGGCTCAATTATCCTCTAAAAAAACTAGTTGGGACCATGTGATTGACAGCTATACTGTATATAGCTGACTTACCGCTGTTATCATGTCGAGAAAGATCATAAAACAGACTGCGCGTGAGAGGGGGAGCTCTGAAACCACAACGCTTCCATCATTATCAGGAAGTAAAGTGTGCGCATGTGCAGCCGTCAATGGCAGCCTTCAGTCCAGCCTCATATTAGCCCAATGGCAGTAGGTTTTAAGTTTTGTGCTGGTCAAGTTTTGTGCTGGTACTAAGTGTGCTGGTTTTCACAATAGCTCAAATGTTTGCTTTGTATTGTGATAGATATGACACTGAATAAATCAAAGTCTGTGTTAAAATCTCTTTTGCGTTCTCTCTGGTTAAAATTTCGGAGGATTTTGGGGATGAATCTTATGTAAAAGCTGCTTCGCTTTCATCCGGAGTGACTGACAGCCAGAGGGTTTCATCTCTTTTCACATGTCGAGTGGAGCATTCAGTGCTTCATGCTCGACTTGCTTCCTAACTAAGCCCTCAGAGTCTTTCCATCCTGTGGCGGTTGTTTTGTTAAGCCACCTTGTGCACTTCAGATGCAGATTGTGCCCCTGCTGGGATCATGACCGGGACATGGACCTCCAGGCTGGACGAAAACAGCCAGCAAATATGAGCTGCTTACAAGGCTAATGGCGACCTATTCCCCTTAAATCTTCTGTCCTCACAGAAATGCCATTGAGAATACAACAACTTTCAAAAGAGCCCCGAGAAGAGTCTGGAAGACACAATATATCACAACCACTTTGATTTAAATCTATTTAATCAGGAAATTGTTTCTTCTAGATTCTTGTTAAAGGATTGACTTCCAAAATGGAAAAGTCTGATATTGTTTGCAGAATGTGGCAGCAAAAAGCAAAGACATAATATATGCTTTACGGATAATTGTGGCCTCTTCCGGCTTAGAAAAGACCAAACACTTTTCAGACAACATGATACAGTGAGGGAATAAGTTTTCAACCCCTTGCATACTCTGAAAAAGTACCTTTAGACAAAGAAATGTCTGTCATCAAATTTTAAGCTAGGTTTATTTCACATTTTTCAGGGAAAATGTTTTTGCACGCATAAGTACAGTAAGTATTTAAACATTGGTAAAATTTACACGAGTTGTATATGTGTTGTCTGGAGCAGGAAGAACAAGCAAACTCCTCTCAGCAAGGTCACCGGTTGGCCTCAAACCTGCAGCCATCTTGTGGATGTGAACTGCCTCCAATCCTCATAGATCTTTTGTTTGAGGATCCTCGAAGGTTCTTAATAGTTCTTCCTTCTGCACGAAGAACGGAAATGGTCAGTCAGAGATCCCGGGAGATCCCTAGGTTTCATCTGGCCACTCCCTCATCTCCCAAATTCTGTGCTCTGCGCGCCAACCCATACACACCCTTGCATCTGTGGCCCCAGAGCTCCACAAAACATTTCCTGCTTTCCCTCTGCACAATGCTGCTTGCACCAACCCCGGATACTAGGGGGAGGAGATCCCTAAAACCCATCTGGCCGTACTCAGCCTACCACTTCTCTGCACTCTTGCACATGTGCCCTCAGACCCTCTGCTGCCACAGAGTTCTACGTCACTTGTTTCGCCAGTGGATCCCCTACCTATGACCTGCTCAGAGTAAGGTGGAGGAGGAAGGATGCTTTGAGGATTCCCTCTGTCGTACTCGTACCACTTCAGCGCTGTGACAGCACTTCTGAACCCAGCCTTATGATTTGCGGGGAGCCTGGCCCTCTTCCTCTCAGCCTTGCTTCCTTGTTATCCCTCAAGGACTCTCACACTTGGAATTCTATTTGATCAGTGGGATTCCTGACTGTTCCCCTGCACTGGTTTACCTTTTGGTTCAAGGAGACTTGTTTGTCTGTGTGCTCCTAAAACTACCCTGTTTCTTGTCCTACTCTGGCTCCCCTAGAGTTCGTGGAAGCTGTTCCCCTTTAGGGTACTTCTGCTTTGGATCTGGCCTCCTCCACTATCACTTTGGTGTGACTAAGATCCTGGTGCGTCATGCTCTCTTTTTTTCTTCTTTAAATAGATTCGAGGGTTTTCTGTGGGGATACCAGTGTTCACTTTGTGCTACGCCCTCTCTGAGCTGTATGGTCTTGTTGGCTGCCGCATTCCAGAGGATCGATGGGCTGGTTCCTCCTCCTGTGGCTGCTCCATTTCTGAACCGGTGGGCATCCATTGCTCTCCTGTTCCAGTTCCTCAGGGGCAAGTCATGCTGAAAGACCCTTCGGAGATGTGCCGGGGGTACCGTGATCTCAGCTCTGTTCCATGTGGCCAGGTTGTTTGCTTTGAATTAATACCAGCTCTTTCTGTGGTGGGCCCTGGGAGACCTCGTTGACTTGTCTGCGTCCCTAGTGTGTCTTGTCACCTGCTCCACTACTGACTTGCTGGACACCTGCTCCTCCACATGTCCTGCTCCAGAACTGTTTGCGGTTCAGTGTTTATATAGCCCTGGTTAAGTTTAGTTTTGCCTGTGCTTTCAGTTTTCTTGCTGTGTTTTTTTTTGCTCACTTCCATTCATGCTAATTGTCTGCTGGCTCACCCTTCCTGCTCCCCCTTGGTCTTGTTTTTTGAGTTTTATGAACATTCTAAAGTGATAATGTTTGTTATTGGTTTTGAACATATTGACTTGAACATTCTAATAGTGACCCATTGGTTGTGATTTTGACGATTCTAAAAACTGACACAGACAGTTTTCAAGATACGAGTGGACAGAGCCTAAAACTTAAATAAAGGGCAAAAAAAAAACACTGTATGTTCAAAACCAATAACAAACATATTCAGTTTTCCATTCCTAGATGACTTGAGATATCTGAAAATGCTCTTGTGGAGATCTGGATATTTTTTTTTTCTAAATAAAATGTATGCCACGCCATTCCCATATGGCATAAAAATATAACTATAAAAACATATATTATTTCAGGGGACTGAATCAATTCCACATTTTTAAAGGGTTTGTGAGGTTGCATTAAGTAGAAAGGCACAGGTATCTGTACTTTGCTGGAGTAATGTTTTTTTTTTCTACTTCTACTTCTTACATTTTTATGCACTTATCTGTCCTTTCCACGTAATAGAAATCAACTTTTCTAATAATAGCCTCATTACTCCTATTTGAAGTAGTTTTTAAAACAAGTACTTTTACTTCAGTAAAAAGCTTGAGTTGATATTTCCACTTCTAAAGAAGACTATATTTCTGCTCAAGTAATTAGTGGGAATACTTTTGACACCACTGTGGAATCACAGGGACGTGTTTATGTAAAAGCTTGGTTCCAAGATTAAGACACCACCTGATCACAAATTCACTCTTTTACTAAAACATAGTTCAGAGAGAGTTTAAACTTGTACTAAAAACAATTACCTTTATAGCCAGAGTTCTGCACATTTGAAAGAGCCTGTTCAAGCTAATGAGATTCGGTGTGGATCAATTTAAGTCTGGTTTTAACACAGCTGAGCTGAAAAATGTGTTTGGTTTGAGCCTTATCTTTCGGAAACACTACTGTCATGATCACTGTGGAAAAATGCTTTTCTTTTTGATCACTTGGGTACTTAAGGGTGTTACAGCAACATACATTCTTTTTTCCGACATTGTTTCATGAGCAACCAGAGCAGTTGTTGCAATGAGCACGCTTCACTCTCTGAAAAGATGGTTCTTATTCACGGCCAAATTTACTACTGAACTGGAACACAAATTAAAAATGGCCAAGAAATAGCTTTAAATGTCACAATAACATTTGCACTTTTTTGACAGTTTAATTGTCCAACTTTAGCTCTTGAAATTAAAAGAAAGACCTTAAACATTTTCCTCTGCCCTCACCATCGAGATCAAAGGAGATTTTCTGGCTCATTTAATTATTCCTCTTTTTGCCTCTGCAATTTCCTAGATAAGCACGTTTCTTAAGGTCATGCATTTAAAAGTCACAAGACCTTAACCAAACTACCAGCATCTCTTATTCCCTCACACAAAGACTGCCTGTTGTGCTCAGTCAAATCTTTGACCCCACAGGACCTTGGTGTTTTGTACAGTGACCGAGCCAGACGACGTAATGACTCATTTATTTGGCTCTCTAGATGCGCAGCTATTGTGAACATTGAATGCAAGTTCACACTTCGGTACCTCATCTCATCTTAATGGCTTTGCCACTCTTTACAGAAAGAAACACTGAGGCCATGGGCTCATGAGCTCTTTTGGAATTTCATCTTATTTGTGATTTGTCTTCATTATTATTTATGAAACGTGTCTGGTAATGCTAGCTGGAAGAATGTAATATTCCATTTGGAATATTCTAAATTCTGGTGTCCTGCGGCAAGAGTGCTTGCATTGCAGTGCTCTGCTAAAGCGCACATTGGAGTTTAGGAGGTCCTACGTTGAGGAAGTGGCAGCATCCCGTATGGCATGCGAGTAAATCGAGTAGTGGTCTGGGATTGCCCAGTTTCTCATACGAACCTGTTGACGATCTGCTATCTCTCGTAGCATCGAAAGGGGCCGGAAGTGTCATTGATGCCCTCAAAGCCACACTGACAATCGGATTGGAGGTGCCTGCGCCCTCTGATCAAACGCCTCTGCTTTTATTCATCCTGGAGAAGCATGTGACTTTGTATTATTTCATTAAATTCTGGTTTGTAATCAATGCAAATCAATTAATGTTTGTTTTCTGTGTTAAATTTATTTAGTTCTGGTTTATGTTTAATGTATTTTAATTAATACAATTGTGCTTGGGGTTAAATTAATTGTAATAAATTATATTCTGGTTATATGTAATAGGATCAATTGATAGAGTTGTGTTGTCAGCTAAATATGTTCAAGTTAATTCAGTTCTGGTTTAGATTCATTTATTCATCTTCTTACCCGCTTGTTCCTTACCGGGACACAGAGGTCTGCTGCGCGTGCACCCTGGACAGCTCGCCAGTCCATCACATGTTTTGGGGATTGTGGGGGGGAAACCGGAGTACCCAGAGGACAGCCAAGCAAGCACGAGAGGATGCAAACTCCTTTGAGGAAGATCACCAGCGTGCTTTGAACCGGCCACTGAAATCTTGGTGTGGACCTAATGCAAATCAATTACTAATGTTTGTTTTAATACGTAAATTAATAATGTGTTTTCATTGAAAGGGAGTGTAGCGGATGGTGCTAACATTTGTTGTGACGATGGTTCCGCAAGGACAAATTAACAAAGATGTCTTCTCAAGAGTCTTAGAGAAAAAACACTTTCTAATAATGCCTGGGCTTTCTGTAGAATGTTTGCATTTCACACTTTGCCTGTAACTTTTGAATTCCTGTCACTGCTTCTGGATTAAATATGTTAAAAGCCTGACCCATGTTACCAATAGCATTACAAGTCACATGTCCTTGAGGTCCTCCATTCCCTTTCTCCAGTGAACAATAGTTCATCGATATGCAGTAACTTAGATATTGCACTGAGAGTGTCTTGACTATATTTTTGACGTTATAAGGGTTCTCCGCAGCTGAGGTCTTTCCAGGCAGACTAGTAATAAGCTACTAAAAATGATAGCATAAGGCCCAGGTTCTTCAGCAGGTTCTGACTGTTCGGACTTCTTGTTAACCCTTTACCACCCAAACCTTCCAAGTAAGGGGTAAACAAAGACCATTTCAGGAAGTAATACAAACCTAAAGGCGGTTAAAAACACTTTGTGAGCAGTTATAGCAAAATTATCTTCAGGTAAGGTAAAACAAGAAAGATGCTGGTGGCTAGAAAGAGCCCTACCTGATGGTAAACTACTCCACAGGGGGTTACCAAAGTGAAACTATGTCTAGGGGCCCTGTCTATGTCAATGATTAAAGTTGCAAGACGCATTGGAAGGATACAAATAACAAAATGATAAAAACCAGTGAGTGGGAAGAGATCAAACAGCAATGTAAAATGCAGAAGGTGGCCTGTAGGAATACAATCATACAGCGATTCCTCATAATTCCCAGCTGCTGCAGCCACTCAGCACCAAATAAATGATGGATCAGATCTGAGCGTTCCCAATTTCTGCAAGTGGAGTCCCTATCTCTATGTTCTTGAAGTAGCAGACAGCAGGCATTGGAAATTAATTTGAACAAAAAGAAAAACTGAAAATGTATCGTGTTGTCTGTCCAAGCTAACACACGATGTCCTCTCAGCAATTCCTTACTGCCAGGAACACTTCTCTCAACTTAAGCAGTGTATTTTCCAGGCAGAATGCTGGCCACCGCACTCCATCTGGTCTCAATCTTAGGCTCAAAGCACGTTTAACACAATCCAGCATTCACCTGAGGTGAGACTGACCTCAAACAAGACTCAGCGCAACTTTACCTGAAGACCAGACATCAGTGGAGTTCTAGAATGTCAAGTTGGTCAATTGAAAACACTGAGATGAATAAACAAAATGAAAACCAGCAAATTAGCAAACAGAGACACAACTATAAAGTGGCTTAACCTCTTAAGCTCGAGAGTCCCCGGTACCGGGGACTTGCCCCCTTGTGAGTTACATTTTCACTCATAGCTCACTAACCCTGAGAATAACCCAGACATATTAAACAACAACATATCCGGAGTATAATTCATGACCACGTTTTTGTTTATGTGCGATATGTATCCACAATATAAACGGAAACACCAAAACCATGACATTAAATGAAAGCTAACAACCAGCTGAATCCAGCGATATGCAACTCATTTACATTGCATGAAGTATTTCAGAGCAGGGAGCGAAAGTTCCACGAAAAAACGCCAGCGAAAACCAAGCAAGCATGTAAATCTTGTCTTACCTTTGCCGTTTTTTCAACAAAAAGTTATTTCCATAGCGATAAAAGTCCGTTTGTTGTTATGTCCGGTCGATAGCTTCGCGCAAACGCCATTTTAGATTATTTCTGTAGCTCTGTGGCGTCATGGCGTCACCAAATATGGAATGACTCCCCGTGCGTAAGAGGTGGTCTCTCCACGCTGCGCGTCGTGTGATTCGTTAGCGATTCCGTCAGTCTCAAAATGGTTGATCTCATTGGCTTCATCAGAATCAGAGCAATATATAGAGCTCCCGGATTGGACAGATGGTCGTGGGGGGGGGGGGGTACGGACACGCAGAAGCTCGACGTCAAAGCGTTTGTGAGTGAAACGTTTCCAAAGGCGCAGCAAGATGGGGTAAATGAGCTTCCACCACCCTTTTACAGCGTTTCTTCATGAGTTTTTTTTGCTGAAATCATGTCCCGTAAGCAAGAAAAGAAGACTATGAACGTAGCTGAAGCTTTGGACAAGATTTTTTCCATATTTCAATTATTGTGCCAAATTTTGCCAAACTGTGCCAACATGGATTACGCCTGAACTTTGTTCAATCAAAACCTTTACAGAATATTAGTTTCTTGTAGTATGAACACCAAACTTGCTACAGATGTCCTTGACATGTAGTGGTTACAATTGATTGTGTTTATTTGCTTCGTTATAAGTAAAATAAGGAGATATTGGAGGAAACATGTGGTTTTTTTTTAGGCGGAGTTCATTTTTTGGCCATTCCAACATCAGTTACTCTTACCCTGTGTTCTTGACTGTCAAATTAACTCATCCACACCACTCCCCAAGAACCTATCTTCATTTTGATACCAAGATTTGCAGTTTAGACCTTGTAAAAGCTGAGAAATGCCTTAAAAAGTAAAAGTATAGGATTTTCGGAAAATAGGCCTCAGGGCTTAAGAGGTTAACAAATACAAAAAAAAAAAAACACATGAAGCGCTCTAAAGAGGGCATAACCATTGAGCCCTTAGAATGAAAAAGAGACAGAGGCATAACATAAAGCAAAAATGGTCAAAAAACACAACTTACCCAGAAGGAGAGGCCACAAAAAAGGCATCGGCCTCGAGCACAAAACAATTTCAGGTCCACACGTCCAGCATCGTTCTTGAGCTGAAGTAAGCCCCAGTCCCCGAAGCCCACACTCGTCTCACCCTCTCGCTACTATCTCCAATTAGCTGCTGAGTGACTCCTTTAACCGTTTTAATGGTGTGATTATTTAAATAAATGTCCTGAGCTGCTTTGAACAGTGCTTGTGTGTCTCTCTGCCGCCCAGATGGGAATATTCCCGTCACAGGATTGAGAGGCTACTTTACTTCAGCTCATGTTTTTTATTAACAAAACAAAGAGAATTTCAAGGAGAAGTCTGTAGAAGCTTTCCAAATAGTTTGAAATTCAAGGTTTTTGCTTCATATCAATCAGATCAGAAGTAACTAGTAACCAGCTACTTGAGTTGTTTTTCCATCGAATACTTATCTTTAGCTTGAAGTTGTGAAATCTTGAGTTTTTGCTGCGTAATCTGCGCTTCAGAAATGCACGTGCAAAGCAGATTCTTACCAAGAGCCAGTGGAGACAGTGTTTCCGCTGATCTCGTGCTGCTCTCTGCTGGATTCAGTGAATACTACAACGCTGAAAGAAACAAAATACTGTATGTATCAAGTGCATTAAAAACCTCTCATGTGTCAAATCAATGTAAATGTGTGTCTTTTACATTAACGACCATTATAAAAAAGCATTTGACAATCAAAAATCCATCCATTATTGTTTTTCAACATTTTACTAAACAAACCAAAATGTGATAAAAACTACAATACACTAGCACCAGCAGTCATGGAATTCTTTTGTGGGATTCATAATTCATTTTGTTCATATATTTCAAACTGGATTTTCGTACTGTAGAATGCAAAATGACAAAACTTATATAGCTTTGTTATTTTATAGATGTTCATAACACAATAATAATAGAAACTATATAATAATAATTCAAGCCACCCAAGGACACCTTACACAAAATACACGAGGCAAAGCAATAAAAGTGTCTTCTTGTCTGAATAAAAACAAATATGAAAGGTTTGCAAAACTCACTGGCAGAGAATTCCACAAAGCTGGAGCAGCTTAGCAAAATGCACAACCACCAAGAGGGGTCTAGAAGGTGGAGGGCATGAGCGTTCTGAAAGAGACTGTGGGTGAGAATACATGGTGAGGTGATCATTGCGGTGAGATGGAGCAGATCTGTGCAGAGCTTTGTAGGTTAAAATAAGAAATTTCAATTGTTTCTTTCTGGAAGCCAATGCAGCTGTTTGACGGCTGGGGAGATGTGACCGGGAAGAGGAGGGCAGCCAAGAGACCAGAAGGCGACATGGAGGGAGACCACACCAGGCGTAGCGGAACCAGCCCCCAGCCATCCCCAACCAATCACCCATTAATCCAGCTAGCTACCCCCGGTGGGCCCATGCCCACCCAGACAACCCCCGCGTCCCCATTCTCTCCCAGTTAGAATGTTAAATGTGGATGTGTTGAAGAGGTAAGATTAAAAGTGGGAGTGATGTCCTGGTGCATCACTGTTGTTTGACGGATGATGTCCAGGTAGCACCCCCCAGTCCCTACATGTCTAATATCTATATATGTAATAAAAGGGTAGTTTTCTCCATCATAGATGGAAGGAGGGGCCACAGATGTTTAGGAGTAAACTTATAAATGCTGAGTTCATGTTTGATGGTACTCTTAATTTCCTCCACCATTCTGCTAAAGGTAGGTTCTAGCAACTGCCAAAGCTCTCTGTCGAACTCAATTGGATAACCATCAGGCCCTGGTGACTTTTGAAGAGTCTCTTGAAGGTCAGTAGAAGATTTTGGCGATTTTAACTTTTCTACCGAACAATTTCAGACGATGATGCGTTAATTTGAGATGGATATAGATTTTTGTAGTGTTCTATAAAGGTATTATTAACGTCCAGGGGGTCGGGAACGAGTTAAAAATAGTTTGTTTTTCTTTGTTATTTTTTAAGTAAGTTTGCTAAAAACTTGCCACATCTGTTAGCACGTTTAATGTTTTCCAGCTGTAGCTGTTCTATCTGGAATTGAGTTTTTCTATCGATTATGTTCAGTTCTGGTTTAGTTTTTCCTAAATCTTTCAGGATGCTTTCTTGGGGATTGTCTGTGTAGGCAGTTTTGAAAGGTTTAATTTAGTTTCTTATTCCTGTCCTTGCCTAATATGCTGTTTTTTAGATTATGAAAATGAGATTATTTTCCCTCTCATTACTGATTTTACAGTCTCCCATAAAACGCACGCTGAGATTCCTGGGGTGTCGTTGATTTTCATGAAATTTATATAAAGTTCTGGTCTTTAAGTATTGGTGTGTTAAGTGTCCAGCTTCTCCATGGTTGCGATACGGTTTTGGTCAGTGAGAAAGAGACTGGTGCATGGTCACCTTTTATGAATGCTGCTAAGAGACAGGAGGAAAGAGTAATAAAATACTTCAATAAAATTTTACTTAAGTGCAAGTAAAAGTACTGACCAAAAATCTACTCAAGTAAAAGTAAAAAGTAACTCTCCTAAAATTTTACTCTGAGTAAAATTTACTGAGTTTTTTTTTTTTGAACAACAGTGGTGGGTGGGTGATTCTAGTGTAGTAAAAAAAGTAAAAGATGGGGATATACATTTAAGCTGTTTGTTTTTAATTAAGGAAACAACTTTACAAATTAAAGTGCAATAAAAACCAAATAAATAAAATACAATAAAAATAAATAAAATAACCATATAAAACATTTAGGGAAGTCATTTTAGATCAAATGATCCCATAAAACATCACAACCACAGAATATGGGATAAACTGTGACTCAGCAGAGCATCCTTTTGTTAAACAGTTGTGCAAAAGTAAGTCAAAATGGGTCAGAGACATTTAAGCATTTATGAAAAAAACTGTGCCACTGTCAGATAACAAACCATTCTGTCTAGTGATAATAAAACAATATTGTTTAATGGCCTTTACTGATCATAAAATAAAAACATTGTTTATTTCAGTAGCAGTCCACGACTTGAGTCTACTGCAGGTTATCCACTTTCACAGCCAAAAAAATCTATTACAATTTGTCATTTAACTTACGATAATGAGAGAAATCACAAACGCAGAGTCAGCTCACGCGGTGAACTCAGTGACGAATCAAACGCTTTGATTGGACACCGCATTCTCAACAAAAGTGTTTGATTGGTTGTACAGTAATGCCCAATTCTAACACGACATCTCCTGCAGATCAATTCTAACTCTTTTCATAGAGTAAATCGTGTGGTAATAACTTAACGGTAATTGTGCATTTGACAATTTTGTCCTAAGTTCCTGTTAATTTCTAACCCTTGTGCTAACCAACATTAGCAATGTCACGCGCTGATGCAACACAACTGAACAATAATTATGTTAAAAAAACGCGTATTTAACTTACCTCAACATGCTCACGCAGGTTTGATGTTGAGCTTTTGTAAGCTCCCAATTCAATCGTCTTGGGCAAACAAAGTTTACACCGCATAATAAACCTGTTGCCTTTCTTGCTCTTAAATTCAAAGTGGTCTTGTAAATATGGCCATGGGTTTGTTTCTGAAGAATTCAAATGCAGCAGCATTTCACTTTCATCTGTGTGTCTGTCTTGTCCGTCTCCATCTTTCTTGAGTTAGCGCACCTTGTTTGTTCTCCCGCGCATCAAGCAGTAGTTTCCGGCGCACGCTCTCCTTCCCTCCACACGCAATTATTACTATTTATTTGGTTTATTTAATTTTACTCTTTTTATTTCTACTCAGTAACGGATAGGATTTAAAATGTAGTTAAGTACAATACTTAAATCAAAACGTACTTAAGTAATAGTAAAATTACACAAAAAACCTACTCAGTTACAGTAGCGCAAGTAAATGTAATTCGTTACTTTCCACCTCTGGTAAGAGAGATGTCTGATAGAATAAAATCTCCACCTATCATGAGCTTGGAATCCGAGTGAGCAGACAGTGCTGTGAAAAGGGTGTGAAAGAAAGAAGCTTTGTCAACATTTGGGCCATAAATACTAGCAATGCAGTATTCTATGTTTGATGTGGTTATATTAACTATAATAAATCTATAATATTTTTTTTTTATGAATAAGGCTAATATTCTTACTCATGAGTATGGTGACCTCTCTTTGTTTGTAGTACTGAGTATTCATAGGGAAACTTTGGTGAACACACTATGGTGGGGGGGGGGGTTGTTCCTGTAACAATACTATGTGTGCTTTTAATTTATTCATATGGTTGAAAACTTTAATTGTTATCTTTCTCATTAATGCCACGTACATTCCAGGTGACAAACCTCAGTGATGTCATAGTTAGGTGAGTGACTGGTTTGTGTTAGCAGAGCTTGTGTGCATGTGGCGTGACCATAATCCAAACTGCATGCGTGTTTGTAAGCTGCGGTGGGAAAGTCATAAAACAGCTGTTTGTCTGCGGTTGAAGAAAATCTAAATGATTAAATAGTGGAGTTAACAGGTAGAAAGAAAGAGGGAAAGAAGTGTAAGTGTGTTTGTGCTGGGATGGGTGAAAGCCCTAAAAGTGCAATAGATCATTTAAACAGTAAAATAAACAAAATGAGAACAAAGACCTGCGATGGACTGGCGACCTGTCCAGGATGTACCCCGGCAGACCCCAAAAGGGAATAAGCGGGTTGGAAAATTGGATGAATGGGAACAAAGACAGAAATGAACATCCTTTAAATTCATTCAGAACAGTGAGTTATGTCACTCAGAGTCAATCAAACGAGCACTAAACTCATGTTCCCGTTCAGTTGTTCAGTCTGTCTTTTGAGGGGTGATCCGACTATTGGAACCACGTTCTAGCGGCCAATCAACTCTGTCCATATACAGTGGTACCCCGAGATACGAAATTAATCCGTTCCAGGGTGAAGTTCATATCTCGAACATTTCGTATCTCGAAGCAAGTTTTACATGAAAAGGGCCGAATCCCTGCAACAGCTCTCAGAAACAACAGTATAAGTAGATGAAAAAAATGGAAAACCAGAGAAAAATCAAGTAACATTTCTTCAATCCTTAAATCTACACATTGTTTATGTAATATATGATAATAAAACACAAGCAAAATATGTAAGATGTACACATGTGATGTACAAATGTGAAACCTTACATTGAGAGTGAAGCGATGTGTCGGAGGAGGTGGAACGGAAACATTACGGCACCACGTATGAAAGTTAACTTTCTCGAGATATTTCACGAATTACTAACACAAACACGGTTTCAAGCACAAGTGCAGACAGATAGAGAGACGCTTCTGAGAAAGTGTCACAGGGTTGCGCTACAGAACAGCACTTTCCACGTTATATACGTTATTTCTTTTACGACACCTTGACTCTAACATTTGTTATAGCACATTATTAGTAATCTATACGTAATGTTTCTCTGTGTTGTTGAAGTGTTTAGAAGTGCATCAGACCCTTTTTGCACTCGGAGATAGGAGCGCTAGGAACCCGGAAGCGATAAGTGACGTCAGACAAACAAGAGGAAATTACTGAGCAGATCTGCTTGTAGTTGTTCGTATCTCAAATCTTTCTCCGCATCACGAAGCAAAAAATATCCCGCGAGACTTTTCGTATCTCGAACATTTCGAAGCATTTGTATCTCTGGGTACCACTGTATATATATATATATATATATATATAAGAGGCCAATGAAAGATGTTTTATTGTGCCGTGATAATTAGCATGAACAGCTGATAAAACTTTTTTTAAATTTACACAGTTTTTTGTCCTGTGAGGGACATGAATGAAAGTCAGCCTTAAATACACATCTCTAGCACTTCATTCAGGCTCTGTTACACACCAGTCATTTTTCAAGCTCTTATTAATGATATGCTCACAGATATGCTAAACATTTTGTGTTCGTTTATCTCGATAATATTCAGTTTTTTCCCCTGATCTAACTTTCATGAGCTGAGAAATTCATCTGACATGTTATTAGTGCACAGGGAATATCAGTTGATGATGCCAAGACTCGAGGAGTCTCAGAGTGTGCAGTCCCCAATACGCACACAGCATTATGGCATTTTCAGGGTTTAGCCAATTTTTAAAACTTTTCATCCAAGATTTAATTTTTTGAGCATCTTAAACAGCCTTTATGTCACTCTTATCATCCCATTTTAGTATAAATACATGATGAAAATATAAATTTTGAATGGACAAGGCACCGGCAGACCCTTGTGACCTTAATAAGGAATAAGCTGGTTGTAAAATGAATGACAGTTTCTTATAGTCCAGGAATTAAGAACGTAAAGCCTGATGTTCAGTACAGTCTGATTCTTTTCCCAGCCCTTTCAATTGCCTCAAGTGTGGAGGTAACTGGGGGCCTCTGCCTCGGGTAATCTGGCTTTCACCCTGAGGTCAATGGTCAGTGTAAGAGAGCCAACCAGGATTTAGGATGCTTACTGTATTGCTTTGGTTCCAAATTTCCCTCAATGTGGTGTGAATATGATTATGCTCACAACTCCCTCCTCTTGTCTGCCACAGGGCTCTCCCCCATTGCCTGCTCACTCAGGTACGAGGACAGGAAAGGAAGGCGGCCATCCGACGTTCCATCACTTTATCTCTCATGCCTGACTGGCCTGGAGAAACGCAAAGCCTGCCCTCTCGGGTTCAGTAACTGCCACCGATCGCCTTGTAATCGACCAACCACCCCCCACACTCTGTATTTCATGTTTGTGAAAGAGTAAAATACTTGTTTTTATACTTTCACAAATGCCTTTTTCTGTTGTTCTTTTTCTCACTGTTTATATCATTCCAAACATTCAAAATCAACATGGGATCAAATAACTATCTCCCTTTGTTTCCTGTGTACAACAAACATAAAAAACATGTTTTGAGTCACAGCTTCTAAAAGTAATTGTTGAATTTAATCCTCTTTTATGACAAAGTTATTTAGACCAAGCATGTGACATCTGAGATATTCATCTTTTTCCATTTCTCAGTCCATCATTAGCTACAACACTGAGGTGCTTACTTCACGAGACATAATCTTTTATTTCTTTGACTAAATAGAACAGGAAACCAGTATGCAGTTTCCCACTAAGTAGCTCAAAGGATCGTGTCTCCAAAGTTGAATTAAAAACTAAGAGTTTAGAAACTTTATTGTTAAGCAGTGTTTAGGTTATGCTCCACTAGAGGGCATGTGAAGCTTAGGAAAGCATGTGAGTGTTTTGGGGTGAGATATTGTTTGTGTGTGTGTTTGTGAATGTCTGACTGCTTTCCGGAGTGGTTCCATCTATGTAATTATGTCTGGGGTCCCAGGAGGGCCAGCAGAGGGAGTTTGAGAGCATGCCGACACCTGTCTCTGCTCATTCTCAAATCATTTGCTTCCTGGACCTGCTTTTACCAGCGCCCCAAAATGCCATCTTTGCAAAAAAACACAACCCTCATCCCTTTTTGAATAACCTTTCTCATAATTCCCTCGGGTGAGGGCTTGTTTGATGCTTGACGGAGCACTTAAACTGTTTTAAAAGTTTGATTATAAAATATCTCTTTGGGTAAGAAATTTGATGTTTAAAAGAAAAGAATGTGGCTGCACTATTTCAAATTAATGATCGTTTATTTATGATCTAATGCCTGCAATTGAAAAAAGTGTAGATTTTTAAACTAACAATTTTTCAGATGTACAAACAAAAATAAATGCATAATAATTCACACATAAACATTTAAAGATCAGTGAAAATATAATTCTAAACTGAAACAGGATGTGTGTGCAAACCGCAGTCTCACCCGGACACATCTGTTTCCCTCACAAACATGTTCGGATGTGAGCTCACTGTTCAGACACAACCTTCTCCAGATAACCTACTGAAAACCTGCTGAGGAATTTTAACTAAAATGTTTCATTTAGGCTAAACGTTTTCCAAAGACTGAGTTGATTTCTTAAACTCCAGTGTAAGAGAAAATAAATCACTGGTCATGTGTGACTGGTCACCGCCAACAAATCCAATAACAATCAAATCCAATCACTTAATCAACTAATCCTGATATACACATCTCCTTTAAGAGACTCCATTACCCAGCATGCAATGCCTGTCATCGATGTTACTTTCCTTCTACTTCCTGGACTCCCTCGCCTGGACTCCCTCTCTTCGAGGTAGTACCCTGTTCATTTCTGGATGCTGTTACTTTTAGTTCCCATGAAGATTTATTTAGGAAACCTCCTCTTTACCTCAAGGACGTAGCTGAGTTACAAGTCTGGACACTTCACTGCTGCATCTGAGATACTAGTCCCCTGTAATTGAAAACTGTAATGATCTACCACAATGAACTGTCATTCTTTTACAGAGTATTGTGTACACTCACTGCAAACGTGACACTCACTAAAAGGATTCGATGTTTGGTATTTTTATTTATTTTATAAATAAAGATTTTATAAGATTTTGTGCTCAGAGCAAAATCAAGAAGTTTGCATCAACGTACAGTGTTTAAAAAAGTATGAACGCTACTAATGATCCCAAACCACCTCAACATCAACCGTGGCAGTGAAAAGACCATTCCTTGCTGGGATAGTTGATGGGCTGATTCAATGGAGATCATACAAAATGGGTCACAGAATTCCAGGAGAACTCCTTCTGCCCTTTTAGCCCGGACAAAGTCTATTAGCTGGGTAAGTTGCATGGCAACCAGTAGGAGTTCACCCCTGATGTGGAACAGGGGTGCGCGAAGACTTGCATCGAGACCTGAAGAGGGCTTCCAGCAAGCAAAAATGTGTTCCACTGGCTATAAAAAGGGGGCTGAAACAAGTAGCCATCGTTCTCAGCCCAAGAAGGGGGGGAGGGGTATACAGCGCACCTTAAGAGGGACCTTGTATAGAATACAAGGATTGGGCCACCCAAAAAGGGGGGATCTGCAAGTCCGGCCTGAGTTCTGTAGGGCTCAGGCGCCCAGCGGCAAAAACTTACTACAGAGTTGACTGCTCCGCATCAGCCAGATGCCGAGTGGGGGGGAGGATGAGGTTTACCGATCCACCATAAGGGAGACGTGAAAAAAGGTTCCTTCCCGCAGGACTAGGAACCTCCAGTCGCAGCATATCCTTGACCCGTTGTCCTAGTGGTGCTTAGGTCCGGGTCAGAGCTCCATCGGTACTGGAGATGGTGATGAGGGAATGGATGTTCGACAAACCCATGGGGATGTTTATCCACGGATATTCCCCCTAACTGTGCCTACGGGTTACTGCCACCACTCAGTACTGCAGAAGACACAGCGCCTCCTCGAAGAAGGATCTCCTGTACCTCAGTGTGCGGCTCGGCAGAGCATTGCAGTGCAAACACTCACGCCTCACGAGTGCAATGCAGGCGTGTTTGAAGCCCATACACTCCACACATCGCTGGTGACCATCCTTGATTAGATAAAATCCATACAAACTTTGCCCATCGTCGAGAAAAATGGACATAACAGGTCAAAAATGCTGTATCGAACACTGACAGACTCTTGCTGGGAATCAGAGGTGCAGCGATAAGATGGCGTAGCTATTTGGGCTAGCAGCAGCACATCAAGCGCAGAGGCAAGCAACCTTCTGATATTTCAGCGTGTGTTAAGAGCGTTGAATTCAGAGGAACCACCATTCGCTCCGAGGAAGAAAGCGCAATGTGTGTAGAGCTGTGCTTGGCTATTATAGCGCAGCTGATTAATTGTTTAATCATCTACACTCGCAAATCAATTTGCCCATTAAAGATTCGGTCCCAACCCTCCCAGGCTTGAGCTCCTCCCATAGTCGAGACATCGACATTGTCTGCATCTCGACTGAAAGAGAACCAAAGTTTGAAGAAGATCATGAATGACCTCCAATACTGGATTAAGCGATAGTCTATTCTGTATAAATGGCATAAGTAAATTTCTCTCATGGGCAATCCGGTTTCACTTTATAATTATATTTGTAACATGCAAAATGGGTTTTTTCTGTTGTTTGACTTAATTTAAGCAAGTAAGATCTGCCTTACATCTGTTTAGTCTTCATATAGTTGGCTATGATTATGTGTGTTTTTACTGCCTGTATAGGTGAAATAAGGCTATTTTGATGTCCTCGTCCTTTTCTTTTAATCAGAATTGGAAATTACAAAATTTGCTTGGCATATAAACAGCTGTCATTCTTGCAAATTGCGATCAATGTATAAAACCTGGGTGAGGACGCACATAAATGGATGAAGCTTTTACTTGTTTGATGTAAAATGATCTTTTTTTGTCTATATTGCACCTTAACTTTAAATCTTTTTTTTACCACCAGATGCCTTCACAAAACGGCCCACATGTATAGTAGATACTAATTTAGAGGACTATCCTGCCTACTCTTATTGATGATTTCACTCCTTACCACGGTGAACTCAACGTCATAGTTTAAGTCTTTGAAAACAAAAATGTTTTGATTAGAGCTGATGTACATATGATCTATGCATAAATGCTTTTGAACAATGCACGAGGATCGAAACAAGAATGTCTCGAAATTAAGAATCAACACATGTGAGAACACAAGAAGAAAAACAATTGTAAACAACCAGCTTCCTTTAAATAGTTTATGCTTGCATGACAGTGAGGGTCCGAGCTCCTCCACGGTACAGTGGGATCCCTGCAACACGGGTTTGTGCCGTTGCTCATGCTTTAATGACAGCAGGTCTGATTGTTTGATTCCACACGCTGCTTTTGATAAAACCCAACCCACCAAGTCCATTAAAATGGAAGGCAGCGTCGAGGTGACTTTAGCTGCTAATCAAAAACAGATGTGTCCATTTAATATTCTTAATACTTAGAGGGAGGGAGACAATCAGTGCAGAAATATCTATTTGCCTCATTAAATCGAGAAGCTTGATCATGATGAGGGATGAAATAATGAATGAAGACAGGCATGTTTACCAGGTTGTTTAAATAGAGTTTGCCAGAAGACACGAAGAGAACAAAACCTCCTGGATGAGGGAGCATGCGCCTCGGCCCAGAGACTTGCTGATGCTTATTATGACTGACGCGAGCAATGCTGCAGCAAACAGAAAGCACAGGTTGAGAGAAATCACACGGCTGTCAAAGCACCATCAAGCGCCCACTGCTTATTTTACCCACAGTGACCATTAATAGACACAGAGCTGTGCGACGTCACTTTCTTCCTGCCATGCAGCATTTGCATCCCAAACGGTCACGTAGCATCAATATCCGATGCAGGTGCTTTGAACCTTTAAGCATGACGATATTCCTTATAACATGAGCATTACACTGTATAAAAGAAAATCATTCCGACGTTTACTTTTTGTGTGTGTGCATCTGGGGATTAAAGATTTACTAGTAGTAACCATTGATTGAACTTTGACCTTGGTTACTCTGAGCAATTCCTTTCCTTCTTGTATTGTGGTACGTTCCAAAAAATAACTAAAAACATCAAAGCAAAGTGTAGCCTTTGGAAGATTCACAATTAGAATTTTCATGTGACCAATTACCGCGATGGACTGACGACCGGTGCAGGTTGTACCCCCGCCTCTTTTACATCAAAAGAGTCAAAAAGTTGATCACTGATGGTGGAAGCTTCACTCTGGACTTTTAGCAGGTTCACTTTTGGGTCAGAAGCAGTTTCAGAAGTGCTTGGATGCATGGAATCCTCCAGCTGTAGCTCCATGTCCTGCAGATGTTTGTATGTGCTGGTTCCTGATGCTCTGACACCAGGCTCGGTCCACTCCTTATGAAGCTTATGCTTAATGATCCTCTCAAAGCTGCACTCGTCCCTGTTGCTGCTTCAGCTTTTCCTTTCGGTTAATATATTTCGATACTGCACTCTTTCGCGATTGCCGGTTTTGATATCAAAAATAATGTGTGGGTCTCAAAAGGGTCATTAGTTTTGATATTTTTAGATTTGACTCATTATTTGCAAGGTAATTCAAATTAAAATGTGAGAAAATGCATGATTGCCTTTCCATTTCATTTTCAACAGTGCCATCCAGTGGTGAAAAGAAGGCATAATTCTTGGAAGTACAAGACCTGTGATGTGGCTCGTTTTTTTAAAAAACTCTGGCTCAATGGTGCAAAAAATGCTCGGAACAGTATATAAAATCTATGAGATGTTTTTCTTGGGTTTTCTATTTAATTTCACTTTGGTATTGCTTTTTGGGTGGATTTTTTTTTCATTTGGTCTCAACACTTTTTTTTTCATTTGTTTTTCTAAATTTCCAAGATTTTTGCAGTAAAAATGGCAACATTTAATACTCTGAATTTTTTGTACAATTTCAGTTTTTCTGTGGAATTACTGTGTAGTGTAATGAACTCAAAAAAAAGATATCAAGCAATAACACAAAAAATAAAAAAGTAAAAAATAAAAGTAATTTATCAGAGCAATTGATCAAGAAGTAAAACACACTCAACAATCCTCACACTTCTATGGGTGACCTCAATGAACCTCAGGCAGCAAGTTAGGTTCTTCCGGTTTGGTTGAAAGCTACAGGTTCATGTCTGTGGAAGAAGGGTTCCTCCAGGAGCCGGATCTACTTTGTCTGAAGAAACTCTGAGTATAATAACCCTGACAACACTTTTTTGTTTCTTTTTTTTCCCTACTGGAAACAAGCCGTGAAGCTGGAGCTGTTTCTCCCCGAGGAGGGATTCAAGCACTCACTCAGAGGAGTCCTGGAGGAAGAGGTGTCCCTGGAGCCGAATCCGCACTCACACTCAGATCCCATGACAGGATGGCTTCATTAGTGACAGGGAGACTGGGGAGTTATTACCACAGAAGCCCTTCTCCACAGACCCTCGGCTAATACTCATGTGAGGCCGGGCGAGTCAGCCCGGTAATAGTAGTGTTACTATTCAGCAGTGAGATGAGCTAACATCCACAGAGAGAGTGTGTGTGCGATGGGAGAGGAGTCTGTTATCAGAGAGGGTCGAGATGGTCTGGAGAGACTCTGAACGGCAGCGCCTCGGGCTGTAATTAGTAGCCGGAGACAACATGGCTCACCAGAGAGAGATTTCCAGCATGGTAAACAGGGACATCAGCACTCGAGACACAACAGTAATTATTAATCACCAAAACAATCATCACTGCCTGTACTTTTCTATTATGAGTGAATGCGTCGAGTCAGGACTCCAAGGGTTTGTTTTCTGGCTGTAAAACTCCTTCAAAACAATGTATTGTGAAATGTACTTTTTTAAATTTAATGGAAATGTCAAGTTCTTGCAGGACTTTGACCAAACTTGAAAAAGGCCTTCACATCTTGGGAAATGAAATTAGTACCGGTAACTCAAAGCTCTGAATTCCACAATATTTGTTTGATTTGTGGGCCTGTTCCCAGGACATGCCAGGGCTTAGGTTATAAACCTGTACAAACAAACAAACTTGACAATAAATGTACAAACTAACAAATAAAGTGCATCCACATAGTTCAAAGAGTCTCCTTCTTACCAGTGGTCCTCTCAAGCTGTGAGCTTTGGTCTCTCTTGTATTTGCTATTTGCTGCTGGACTTCTTGTCCTCCTTTTTACAGACCAAAACCCTCATGCTCTTTAACGAGACACCTGGTAAGAGCAGAGGTGTCACATGGGCACCAATAGCCAATCAGCTTCTTCCTTCCTTTTTTTTTATAAAATAAACCCAGATTGGTTCAACAGGAAAGGGCCAACTAGCCTTATTTCAATTGGGAGGCTTAAAATCCAGGCTCATCGTTGATTTGGGTGCTATTAATGCAGAAATGATTGTGGAACCTCTTTTCTGAGCACATCCTATGATGTCCAAACTGTCGGTTTGTTGTAAAATGGCTTTTGGTGTTTTTTTTTTCTCCTGTTCTGTAGGTCTCTTTAGATTAAAGCGTCTACTAACTGTAAATATGAGAAATAAAAAGAGTGTTGGTTATAATAGAGTATTATAATAGAGTAGTTTCGTTTTGAAGAAATATAATAAATATGTCTCTCAGGTGTACAGGGAAACCCGGGTTCAATTCCTGACACAGATTAGCAGTCTGTGATTGGCTCTGGGAGCTTCCGTCAGTCAGACACTGTGTGTAATCTAATTTTATCAGTGTTTTGTTTATCAGTGTTTTATTTCTATTTGAAGTGACAGTTGGTTATCCATCTCTGAAAGAGGAAAGTGATTAATTAAGTGCAGTCACGTGATGACACAACAGAGCTGCAGCGCAAATGATTTGAAAATACAGAAAAAAACACGCTAAAGTTAGCATTCTGGAACAACGTCAAATAGACAGTCTGGTCATCCGGAGTCCAAACAGGCAAAAGTTGTAGCTTCTGCAGGTCATCTATTGGCCACAGGAGAGTTCACCTCTTTTTTAATTTGTGTTGTGTAGCTCACAAGAGTAGCATTCAGTTTATCTGACATCAGAGATTTGGGATTATAAAAAGACCCTGGATGGATTTTGATAATGTAGGAGGCATTAACACATCATTAAGCCCCTGTTCATAATAACTTGCAAAATTTTCTCCAGGATCAATATTTTTGCCAAAAATGCCTCAAATAAAGGTATTTAACCCAAAACTTTACATCCAGTAACCTGTTTATGCTTAGAATAAGCAAAAATTAATTTAACCAGAGCACTGACATAAGAAGTTCAGCAATCTCCAAGACTGACTTGTTTTTTAATCCTTAAAATGAACCAAATGAAACCCTGAATGTTCGGAAATGTTTACAGGAACCAAAAAAAAAAAATGGTTGAGACAGAGACATAGTCCTTCATGGAAAAATTGGTTTGAATGGCTCTAGTACTGTAAGCGATGAAGGAAGATTGTTTTATGTTCTTGTTTCTTAGTAAAATGAAAGCTATGGGTAATTGTCTCTTAGTAAGCATAAAATTAAACACATACAACTTCAGTTTCAGAAGTGACTAAAAGCAACTTGTCTCTAAGAAATAGATGCAGTTCAGTTCCTTTGCGATTCCTCCCAGCAACTCCAAGATATATATATTTGATATCAGTGTATATTGTGGCACTATATATTTTTAAATCCACCATTTTGCATCGTTCGGCCCACCGCTATGTTTCAGCTACGCAAACTTGACAAAACAAACTGGTAGCTCCTGACCATTTGTGGGGCCTGGCCTGAGGCAGTGTTCACATATCACTTGGGTCACAGAAGGTTAGATATGAAACCTGGTGGCGTTTGGTTGCGGCCTATGGTTTAGGTTTCCTGTCTTAGGTACTTCGCACTACACTCATTTATTTATGTAATTTATCTCTGTGTCTCCGTTCAGATCAGATTCCACTCTCCGTCTTCATCTGTCTATCATCTGGGGATCTGTGTCATCCTGTTCGGTTACTGCAGACTGTGATTGTTGTGTATGTCCCTTATTCTTTTTATTTATTTTTTTCTGAAACTAACTAATATGTTCAGGTAGGTATTCTTCTTCCTCCTATCTACTTCTTTTCTTCTCTTCCCCCTCTCTTTTAACACCCTCCTGTCCTGATGTAATAAATATGAACTAGTCCAAGTGTAAATAAAATAAAATACATCATTCATTCATATCTCAACCAGCTTATTCCCTTTTTGGGGGGTCATAGTGGTCTGCCGGTGCCCATCTCTTGGGTGAGAGGCAGTAGTACACCCTGGAGAGGTCGCCAGTCCATCACAGCGCATCATTCACACCAAAGGGGAATTTGGATTAATTAATTAACCTAACCGCATGTTTTTTGGGATTGTTGGGGAAAACACGGGGAGAACATGCAAACTCATTCTAGGAAGGTCACCAGCGAGCCTCGAACAGTCAACCTTCTAGCTGGAAGGCCACAGTGTTACCCACTGTGCCACATAAATACATAAATAAAAATAATAGTAAAATAAAATAAATGCATGGCTTCCATCCAGAGGAGAAACACCACATCATACCTTCACTCCCCTGGAGAGAGCACAACTACCCGTCTCAAAGGAAGAACCTATCCTTCCATGTGGTGCCTTTAAGCAGGACAGGACACAGTAAAAAAAAAAAAAGCAATTTTGTATGTTAAAGGTTTCTGCAAAAGAATTCTGACTCCGGGGTAATGTGTGAGAACTAAACATACTGTATCGCTCACCACATTGACTGTAAACTGGACCAAGCTAGCTATTAATCACAAACGTATGTTTTCCAGCCCTTCTGGGAGGCATTTCATCTACAAAAGGCTTGACATTGAACCCTCCACTCTGACTCGAAAGCACGCTGTTTCTCTCTGTGTATCCTGAGAGTGTGAGAAAGAGATAGACAGCGGATCCACTGGGATTTCCACCCTGACTGCAACACAGTATCAAACACTGAACCTACAGTGAGCTGTGCCAAGGGGCTGATGGGAGATCTCCGGGGAGCCATTAGCACTTCGATCTGAGGTAAAGCACAGGGGAGCCAGCACCAGTCATGAGAGAGAGCAGAAAAACTCACAACACACTAACAACACCTGTCACCCCCGCGCCTAATGAGAGACACAATTAGCAATTAGCAGAGCGATCTGTCAGCAGTGATACCTGCCTCGGCCCAGCTGGGACAGACAGCAAGAGGGTCTTAATCAGCACCAAACACACCCTGAGAATTACCCTCACTCCACTGACCTCACACAGCCCAAACAAATTCATATTTCTCTTTCTCATCTCAAGACTTTCAGTCACTGATATAAAAAAAAAAAAACACTCAAATTGATACTCGTGTTTACAGCAGTTCAACCACCTGATTGGAAAACCAGAAATATTTCAATACCTCGCTGTTATCTAACTTGGAACTTGGTATCAGCTCTTCTCTTTCGCACAATATTTCATGGTGGAACAAATTTTGAGCCTGATAAGTGCGGATCAAGGATCTGCACAATAATGTTGGATTGATGGAATATTAAAAAAAATATTATTTTCTGTATTTAAAATATTTAATCCTGAGATAAAAAAAATGCTTTGGAAGTAATAATAAATAATGAAAATTATATACTTAAAAATGCAATTGAATTGACAAAATGTACATTTTATTTGCAAAAAATATAGAATTTTCTTTGCGTTTCTCGAGCTGATTTTATGTAAGAAAAAGATCTGGTGAAGTGGGCCCACCCTTATCAGCCAGAAGCTTGGTAAACCTCGTCTCATTTAGAGTCATCATTTACTCTCTGTTAATCCTCTCCATGCACCGGTGCGTGTGTCAATCACAACTTTTTTAATTCAGTAAGAATGATGCGACCCACATATTGTTTATTTTGGATTCAAATATAATGTGTAGGTTTCAAAATGGTTATTAGCTTTGTAGCAGCTTTGATATTTTTGGTGTTAAATGAACATTACAAGACACGTAATTTGCAAGATAATTCAAATTAAAATTTGAGAAAATCGTCTTTCAGTTTTGTTTTACAGACCCCACTGATGTGCCATCAGTGTCATCTAGTGGTAAAAAGAAGGGATAACCATTCGAAGTACAACACTTGTGTTTTGGCACAAAATAAAACAATTGATCAAAACGTGCTTGAAACATTGTATAAGGTTTTGGAGTTGTTCACCTGTTTTTAAATATTTTTTTACCTTGTTTTTACTTTATTGGAGGATCTATGAATTTGTATTTTGTCTCAACACGTTTTGTTATAAATCATAATAAATGTTCATTCTCAATTTTTGAGAGTCTTGCAGTGAACTTGTTTAGTGAAAACTAAAAAATAAAAATAAGCTTGTGGTCCTCTAAAAATGACAATACAAAAAATGTTTAAAAGGTAATGTATTATAAGAGCAAATTATCAAGTAGTTAAAAAAGCCCTGACTTTTTTGGGGGGGATTTTCAACATGGTATGACTCCAAATTGATTCCATACATTTTCACTGCGATTACAAGTGGTCTCATGACTTGGACCCAATGACATCATCAGCTGATAAATATCCAACCAGGATGGGTTTCAGACAGTGATGTGAAAAAGTAAGGGACACCAAACAAAAGATGCCAAAGTCCAAGCTGAGGCTGACGTGTGTGTATATCGCAGATATTTGAATACGATTAGACCTGGCTGATACTCCTCTGTGGGACTGTAATCGTGTCAGCCGGTAAGCTCAAAGGGGAATCTGAGTGTTGAATCTAATTTTGAACTTGTCTCTTTCTTGTTCTGGAGGGTCTAGAGGGGTACCAACCATATGCCACAGTCAGTCATTTCACAAGATGAATATAGATGAGAGATAGGACAACTTGAAAACAAAATGACAAAACAACAACAAAAAAACAACAGTAGTTGCGACATCATTGTGATGTTTACTTTATTTATATTTAATCTTTTTTATTTACTCCTATTCAATGTTTATTTAATCACTTTATCACTTCATCTATTTATCATTCTTTAAATATAAATTCTAAACTCGGAGTCAGAGACTTGTAGAAAGCATTTTCACTGTATGTTGTATATTTTCTTTTAGGTACACCTTTCCATCTCAGAGTTTATTGAAATTTCTCATCAGCCAATCACACGGCAGCAACTCAATGCATTTAGGCATGAAGATGTGCTGAAAACTATCTGCTGCAGTTCAACTGAGCATCAGAATGGGGAAGATCAGGTGATTTAAGTGAGAACAGGCAGACAGGCAGGTCTGAGCATTTCAGAAACTGACGATCTACTGAGATTTTCATGCACAAGCATCTCTAGAGTTTACAGAGAATGGTCCAAAAAAGAGAAGATATCCAGTGAGCACAGTTCTGTGGCTAAAAATGCCTTATCGATACCAGAGGTCCAAGGATAATGGCCAGACTGGTACTCAATTAAACTGGTTAACCGTAACTCAATTATCCACTTGTTACGCACAACACATTGAACCTTGAGCTGGATGAGCTACAGCAGCAGTAGACCACACGAGATGCCATTGGTCAGAACAGGAAACTGGAGATACATTTCTCCCAGGCTCAGCAACAGTCCAGCAAAGATTGACGACTCTCGATTTCTGCTGAACATTCCGATCCTAGGGTGAGAATTTGGCGTCAACAACATGAAAGCATTGTTCCATCCTTTCAACGGTTCAGGATGGTCATGGTGGGGGATATCTTTGGCACACTTTGGGCCCATTAGTATCAAGTGTGCATTGTGTCAATGCCACAGCCTCTGACCATCTCCATCCCTCAATGACGACAGTGCACCTATCTTCTGATGCTGTTTCCAGCAGGAGAACACTTCATTTCAAAAGGCTTGAATCATCTCAGACTGGTTTCTTGAACATGACATCACTGTTCTCCACAGTCAGTAGATCTCAATCCACCTTTGGTGGAATAGAAGATTCAAATCACTGATGTGTAGCTGACAAAACTGCAGCAACTGCACTCATGAGTCTGTGAATCTGTGTCATCAGTGTTGAAGGGAAAAGGGCTCGAACCTGGTACTACCAAGATGTACCTGATAAGAAGATGGGTGGCATCAGAGCTGAACAGAGCTCCACCCTCTCTGACAATCGATAGACTTATCCACGTCCACAAGGAAGCCATTAGTGTTAATGCAATTTTCTGTGACCAATTTGTCATGAATCTGGGTGATGTACACAGGGGACAGGAGTCAGACGGAGTAAAGAGATTTTTAATGACACTGCTATGCACGTAGCAGAAGTAAGATGCTTGAGATATCTTCGAATGACTGTTTCTCTGGTAGGTTCTGGAAGGAGTTAGCGTGTCCTCTTGGAATCTGTGTGGGTTCCAGAGAGGAAGCAACACACCAGTTGGGGTTTCCAACTTGATGGAGATTGCGCGCCAACAGCTGTACTCGGGTAAGAACTTCTGGAGAGCAATCACAACACAGGTCGAGATAAGTAAGTCCAGGAAACTACAACTGGGGAACGACACTGAAGACGGACACCAGGCTTCTGGAAGGATTTCTGGAGTATTTTTGGAAGAGAGCGGTGGTGGTGATTGGATAATCAGGTACCGGTAAGTGATTTCAGGTGATGGTTATCAAGCGGAAGCTCCCAGCTACACGGTACGATTTTGGATTCCGCTCTGGTGGAAAGTTCAGCTGGGAGGAACTTTGACCATTTTGAGGCACGACATTGGCGAGGTCAGATCCGAGAGCTTTGTGGATCACTCAATATGAAGCAAATTTTATAGTGATTTATAAAAGTAGATTTGAAATTCAAAGCTTCTTTTAAAAAATGGTTTTATTCACACCGAGTCAAATGGTTACGTCAAGGCCGGACATGAAAGGGTTGATTTCTCCTCCCGGGAAAGGGATGTGCTATCCACAAAGCAACACCTTCTCTTATAACACCTGGAAACAAGAGTCAAACAGAGAGAAAGGCAGAGCACAAACAGCTAAGTATACTTGGAGCAGCCTGTAATAAGAGCATGGATGTCATGACACGGTTACATTCAGGATGATGTTCGAATCCCGGTCGCCTCAAATGTATTTTTTCATTTCACTTGAATTTTTACATGTTAAAGTGCGTTACATGGAGAAAAAAGCCAAGGTTCACATCTGGGTCACCACTGAACACAGTCACAACTCATGCATTCATCCATATTGCTGCCCGCTTATTTCTTTTCAGAGAATTGCAGGGCAACAGACACATTTAGATTATCCTGACGCATTTTGGGGGAAATCGGTGTACCCAGTGGAAACCCACGCAAGCACAGGGAGAACATGCAAACTCGTTCCAGGAAGGTCACCAGTGAGCCTCAAACCAACATCCTTCTAACTGAAAGGCCACAGTGGTACCCACTGCACCACTCCGCTCACAATTTGTTTTAACAAATAGTTAACGTCTACGCTTCATAACCTGCAAATGTGAGCCTCAGTCAAGGCTTTATTTAGCTGATAACCATCGTCTCTCAGATTCTGTATACTGTTTCCTCCAAACGCCATTTTACAGCATCCATCAATGTTTCTTTAATTACACGTTGATTGCTCAGTATAGGGTCTGCCAGCGCACATTGGACGAGAGGAGGGGGTACGCCCTGGACAGATTGCTAGTCCATCGCACACATACAAGTCATGAATATGCAAATCAGTAACAAACAGGTGAGTAGTTAGAATTTTTTTCGAATAATAAGTTCTACCCATTTCTGGAATAAGCCTGGAGTAGAAAATGAAAAGATTGAAAGTGTTTTAATTAAAAAATAGAAACTTTTTGAGTAAAATAATCACATTTCCCGTACAATTAGACCAAAAAATTATTAAAAATAAAGGAACGTCATGAGCCTTTTAAACAAACATAATTGTAATACCCGTATTTGTATTTCTTGTACAATTTCTGGTTAGTTGTGGAATCATTGTGTAAGATTTATTTAAAAAAAGAAGCTGGGCTGTCACTGCCTCAAAAAGGTAATTAATTTTTTAAGCTTTAGAGATAACCTTTTAAGAAAAATTGTAAAAAGGCAGTGGACTTGAAAGCACTACAGCCGTGTTTGTCAACTGTTTCAAAACTATGTCTAAATATCACAGGTTTGGACAAATAATGCATGAGCAAATGTAAATTGTCATTCCTGTTGAAAATAACAGAATAATTAAAAAAGAATCTAACAGGGCTTGTACAAATACTATCGTTATTATCCCTGCTCAGTGGAATATTTATCTGTTTCAGAATGCTGAGCTTGTCAATGTGACGCTATCATGCGATGTTCATGCTCGGCATTATACGAGAGGAAAGTTTGCGCTCTAAACAGTGCTCAACGGAGGTGCAGTAGTGTTTCCTGATCTACATGATAATATTGAAGGTATTATAAATGAAAAATTACATTAAAAAGAAGCAGTGGATTCTGAATAAAAAAACACAATGTTCCCATAAATATGTTTCATTCTTTTCTCTTAAAATAAGAAAACTAGAGAAAATCCAACCCCTACTAAATGCTTTTCACCAGTTTATGCGGCAGATGTATTTCATTTTTCAGATGTTCAGACATTAAGGACACGATGGCATATTTTGTCCACAGTTTCTCTGACTTACTGAGTCTGACAGATGAGATGGATGCTTCTGCCCTGAGGTTGGCTCTGATGCCAGGCAGCGATTCACTCAACAGAACACATCGGTGATAAATCTCCCTTTTGTTAATGAACTGCATTTAACAGTAAAATGCAGCAGGAACTGGAAGATTTCATTTATAAGAAGATCAATGACACTGACAGCCCTGTTGTTCGCTGGCGGCCTCGAGCTGCGTTTCAACCTCATCAATTACATACACTAAACCCACCCGATCAATCAACGGAGATAAGAAGTATGATATGATCTGCTGCTAATCATGTGTCTGAGAGCAGCTTTAACCCCTTCGCTTCAGAAGTGAGTGATCGCGAGTGGAGTCAGGAAACACTTCATCACGCTTGTCCTCCATCTGCAAAGAGACACTTTATAATTCCAGGCGTCTGCTTTCATTTATAAAGTCATCACTTGGGTTTCTCTGTGCTTGTGTCTGGCTCGGGGCAGAATCAAATTATTCTTACACCTTTTCGATTTTGTTTTAAACACATACAAGTGTTTCTTTTTTCTTTTATAAGAAACCTAAAAGGGATTTCTCTGTGTGATAAGTGGGGCGAGAATATGGTTTTAAAAAACAGCACCATATATTTTCTATACATTAGTGATGGGAAGTTCGGATCATTTTACGAATTCGGTTCTTTGAGCCTCGTTCAGTAAAATGAACGGATCTTTTTTCGAGTCATTTAGTTCATTTTACTAAAATATCAATAAATGTTGTGTGTACTTCCACATCTACTAGCGTTTTATACACAAACTCGAATCACACTACAAATAAGACAAAACTATAATGCTAAATTTAAAATAAATATAAATATATTACTAAAGCCTACCTGGGTCTTTCAGTCTGGTTTACCCAAACTCTGATCTGTCTTCTTTAGATTTAAATCTCTTTTGTTCGACACAAAATTACTTCTCTCTGACGTTAACGTGTGCAGTCCATGCACTCAGTCCGGACTGGCTTCTTCTATAGCACTTTTGTCACGTGACCGCTATAGTGCTGGGATCCGAAAAGATTCGTTCTTTTTGCTTCTTCGGGTCCTTTCGGTCTTTTCTCTTTCCGGCTCATGCTGCATTGGTTAACATTACGGAGTGGCCATGAGCCGGAACCCGAAAAGATTAGGTCTTTTTGCGAGTCTCCGAGTCGTTTCGGTCTTTTCTCTTTCCGGCTCATAATTTGCTAAATGTCAAATAATTTGTTTGTTACATTGTGATTTTAGTGTTGATATGTTAATGTTATTTAGTATCTTTTGATTCTAATTTATTTTTTATTCATCATTATTATTATATAGCTCTTTTGGCACAAACGTGTTATTTATTTTAAAACTTACTTATTTGTATAACTTTACAGCTTGTTTTGCACTTTAAATGTCTTCTGTTGTATAAGTATATTTTGATTTATCTTTTTAAGGTTGTATTTAAAAAAATAAACAATCCAAGAGTGTGTATAAAGTATTTATAATATCTGAAACATCATAGGCTACAAAACAATACACTGACGATCTTTAAACTGATTGACTTATTATATATCAACTTAATAAATTCAAGAATCAAATGCATAAAAGATATTTAGTTATTACATATCATTGGCAAGTTACTTTTCAATTACATAACAACTTGAAGGGAATTTATTATAAACTAAAAATAAAGTGACTCAAAATGCTTCATGAATCTTAGGCTATGTAAGGTGTTGTATGATGAAGATTAAAATACACTTAAAACACAACAAACACAAAAACCTTGTCTCTGAAAATGATTTTATGAACAAATGAAGTCTTTATTAACACATTATGTGTTGAGCATCAAAAACTGTTAATAGCAGTAGTAGTAATAAATATAAAAATAATAGTAATCGTTCACTAATCATGAACTAATATTTGCACACTGACTTTGCCTAACGTTGTGGCGTTGTCACGTGACAAAAGAACGAAATGACCCGGAGACTCGCAAAAAGACCTAATCTTTTCGGGTTCCGGCTCATGGCCGCTCCGTAATGTTAACCAATGCAGCATGAGCCGGAAACAGAAAAGATTAGTTCATCTTTCGAGTCATTCGGGTCTTTTCGGTCTTCTGTCATTGATGATGAACGGGTTACGCTCGGAAAACCACAAGAATGATGCGCATGCGCCAATGAACGAATCCCTCTCCAACACGACTCGTTCCTACGGAGTCACATTAAAGATTCGTTCAAAAAGAACGAATCGTTCTTGAACGACACATCACTACTATACATCAAAGTAATATGACATCTTCAAAGAGGCTTTTCATTACAGTTGATAATAAATGCAGGTTTGTGCGCATTTGGTAGCACCGCAGCCAGTCAGGATAAGGTCACTGGTTCGAGGCCAGTGGGTGGGTTTCTGGGAACAAGTTCTCCCTGTGCTTGGTTGGATGTAATGGATTCCCGGTTACATGTTCTCTAATTCCCATAATAATTCCCAACATTGGGGCTCTGCAGAGCCCTGTGACGCTGGAAATGAAAGGAGTGGGTGCAGTGAATTGTAAGTTCCCTTTCAGTCGAGACGCAGACTGGTGTCGATGTCTCGACTATGGGTGGAGCCATCCTGAAAGTGGGTGGAGCCGAATATTTAACGGGCAATTAATTTGCATGTGAAGTTGATTAGCGATCAATTGATCAATCAACTGCTCTATAAGAGCAGAGCGTAGCTCTACACTCATTCTGCCTTCTTCCTCGGAGCGAATGGTGGTTGCTTTGTATTTCGACGCTCTTTACAAGCTGAAATATCAAAGGTTGCTTACCTCTGCACTTGATGTGCTGCTGCTAGCCCAGATAGCTACGCCATCTTATCGCGGCACCTCTGATTCCCAGCTAGAGCCTGTCCAGTGCATTCAGTTTTGTCCTGTAAACGTCCGTTTTTCACGACGATGGGCAAAATCTGTATTATTCCTGGCTGCGGTGGTTTTATCTCGTTGAAGGACGGTCACGAGCGATGTGTGGCCTGTTTGGGCTTCAAACACGCCTGCATTGCTCTCGTGCGGCGCGAGTGTTTGCACTGCAACGCTCTGCCGAACTGCACACTGAAGTACAGGAGGTCCTTCTTCGAGGAAGAGGACGCTGAAGCTTCGGCTTCTGTCGCTCCGCTAACTCGGGCTAGTTCCTCCGAGGCATCAGCTGGTGGCGCAGGGCTAGTGACGTCAGGGAATCCCTCGCGTCATCCCTGTTCCCCGGATGTGCGCCCCGTCTGGTCTATGGGGGATGCCTCTGTTGCTCCGGCTTCACCGGTTTCCCGTATGACCCTGTTGACGATCTGCTATCCATCGCAGCATAGGAAGGGGCGCGGTCTTCGGATTCAGAACTGCCACCCTCCGGAGTCGTGGGTGATCCGGAACCGCGATGCTCTCCAAAGCCGCGACGGCCATTGGTTTAGAGGTGCCTTCGCCCTCTGAATCAGCAGGTTGGATGATTGGTACTATGGCAAGCGCCGGGACTCCGTTCATCGCCATCCGCCAGTACCTTTCTTCCCGGAGGTGCATGAAGAGCTCACGAAATTCTGGCAGGCTCCCCTGTCTGCGAGGGTCCGTAGCTCCTCCCCTTCACCACTTTGGCGCAAGCTGCAGCTAGGGGTTACACCGCGATTCCCCGAGTGGAGCAGGCTGTTGCGGTGCACCTGTGCCCTAACAGTGCTGCCGCTTGGAGATCGCGCCCAGGTGTCCCCTCCAAAGCCGGTAAATTCTCGTCAGACCTGATGACGAAGGCTTACTCGGCTGCAGGTCAAGCTGCAGCTGCATTGCATGCTATGGCGACTTTTCAGGTCTACCAGGCCAAAGTCCTCCGTGACATGCACCAGAGTGGTGGCGGCATCGAGTCCTTGCAAGACTTGCGCTCTGCCACGGATCTAGCGCTTCGTGCGACGAAATCCGCTGCGCAGAGTATTGGCCGCACGATGTCCACACTTGTGGTCCAGGAACGCCATCTATGGTTGGAAGAGGCGTCTATGCTCAAGGATGACCGTAACAGGTTCCTTGACACGCCTATTTCCCCAGATGGCCTCTTTGGTGTCGCCGTGGACGACTTTGCGTCGAAGGTCTCCACGATCAGGAAGCAGGCGGAGGGTCTGGGCGAGCTCATGGTCCCGCGCCGTAAAAAGCGCGCTTCCAGTACGCTCGGTGTGGAACCCTCTTGGCCTGCCAGACGCCAAAGAGAGTGCCCCCCGCCACAGTCCAAGCCTCCGGCCAAAAGCCAGAGGAGGACCCCTGCACGGCGCCGGGCACCGTCATTTTCAGAGGGTACTCGCAGGCAGACGAGGTCTTCTTCCAGTAAGAAGCGCCCCTGAGGATGACAACTCGGGAAGATGCGAGATCTGTCAGGGTCTGTCCATCGACCCGGCTCCCCCTGGAGGGGGGGGAGACCACCACACACTCCTCGCTGCCGACCTTCGGGTTGGCGGCCCCCAATGTGTCAAAGATAGATCTCAAACTCTTTCCGAGTATAAAGGAAACTCCCACCCAACCGTCAGGGACACACCCCCCTCACACTCTGACGGGGGCCCAGACATGGGTTCGAGCTCCAGAGGCCCGGTCAGTGGATGCGGCGGCTCGGGCCCCCTACACTCCACAGACCCGTTCCCAGGGCCCCGCCCTGGTGATTCCGCCCCTAAGCCCGCATCCGTGCGGCCCCGCCACGGGACTGATCGGCACGTCCGACGTCGGATAACTGGCAGCTTGCCTGGGAGCCTGGCGGAAGCTTCCCGGGGTCAGCCAGTGGATCCTCCGGACCATCCGGCTGGGTTATACGATTCAGTTCGTAAAACCCCCCAGGTTTCGAGGCGTTTTAGAGACCCCTGTCCCCCGGTCAGGCGCCTCACTCCTGCGAGAGGAGATCGCTGCCCTTCTTTCGAAGAAAGCAGTCGAGCGGGTCCCTCCAGCCGATGCAGAAAGAGGCTTTTACAGCCGTTACTTTCTCGTCCCCAAAAAATCAGGCGGGTTGCGACCAATCCTGGATCTGAGAAATCTAAACCGGAACCTGGCCCAGTTCTGCTTCAAGATGTTGACGATCCGCAGCCTTCTGCCTTGCGTTCGTCCTGGGGATTGGTTCGCCACCATAGACCTGAAGGACGCATACTTTCACGTGGCGATAAGGCGGCATCACAGACCCTTTCTAAGGTTCTGCTTCGAGGGCCAAGCCTATCAGTACTGCGTCCTGCCCTTCGGCCTGTGCCTCTCCCCGCGCACCTTCACGAAGGTCACCCGGGCTGCTCTCGCCCAGCTCTCGCTCATGCTAGCCTCGTCCAGGGACCAGTTGATCACACACAGGGACAGAGTGCTTTCGCACCTCAGCCAATTAGGGTTTCAGGTCAACTGGGAAAAGAGTCATTTGACCCCGGTCTGTACGACGATTTTTCTTGGTTTGGAGCTGAACTCGGTGAAGATGAGTGTGCGCCTTACGGCAGACCGCACCCGGGCCTTGCTGTCCGCTCTCAGAGCTGCGTCTTCACGACGGACGGTCCAACTGAAAGGATTTCAGAGTCTCCTGGGGCATATGGCAGCTGCAGCCCCGGTGATTCCGCTCGGGCTCCTGCATATGCGACCGTTTCAGCTATGGCTTCATTCCCGAGTTCCGAGTTGGGCATGGCGCAGAGGTCAGCTTCAGGTGCCCGTGACACATCGCTGCCTCTACACCCTCAAGGTCTGGGGCTCCATGAGCTTCCTCCGCGCAGGGGTTCCCCTGGGTGGGATCACTCTGCGCAAGGTCGTCACCACAGACGCCTCCATGACAGGTTGGGGCGCCGTGTGCGGTTCCCATCGAGTGTCCGGCTCTTGGAACCGGCGTCTCGCTCGATGGCACATAAACCGTCTCGAGCTAGCTGCAGTCATACTGGCACTACGGCGTTTCCGCCCTCTACTGCTTCAGTCACACATGCTTGTCAGGACGGACAGCACGGCAGTCGTAGCTTACATCAACTCCCAAGGAGGTGTTCGCTCCTGCCATCTGCACTACCTCGCCCAAAGGCTGCTCCTGTGGAGTCAGAGCAGACTCTTGTCGCTCAGAGCCGTTCACATCCCCGGTGCTTCGAACAAGATCACGGATGCGCTGTCAAGGTTCAAGCCGACCGCAGGGGAATGGCGACTCCACCCCCTGGCTGTCCAGCAAATATGGAGTATGTTCGGGGAGGCCCATGTAGATCTGTTTGCCTCCCAGGAGAACACCCACTGCCAGCTCTTCTACTCCCTATCCCTGGCTCTTCTCGAGATAGACGCACTGGCACACACGCGTTTCCCCCAGTGAGCCTTTTAGCACAGGTTCTGTGCAAGGTCAGGGAGAACGAGCTCGAGCTGCTTCTTGTTGCGCCAACACAGCATGGTTCTCCAAACTCTCGTCGCTCGTGACAGTCCCTCCCTGGACGATCCCCCTGAGACCCGATCTTCTCACTCAGGGGGAGGATTCAGGCACTCTACACGTGGGCTCTACACGTATGGCATATCCGGCCTCGGTGGACCCCCAGCTTCTACCGCCCGCGGTACTGAGGACCTTAGAGCATGCGTTAGCCCCCTCCACGAGGTTATGCTACGCAGGCAAGTGGGGTCGGTTCGTCGAGTGGTGCTCTTCCCAACGAGAAGATGCTAGGACATGTCCCATCAGAGTCGTGTTGACCTTCCTCCAGGAAGAGTTCGATCGGGGGCTGTCCCCTTCGTCCCTGAAGGTCTACGCAGCTGCAATTTCCTTCTTTCACCTCCGGGTCGAAGGGAAATCTGTTGGCAGCCACGATCTGACGTTGAGATTTCTCCAAGGGGCCAGACGGCTACTTCCCTCCAGGCCCCCCTCTGTACCCTCTTGGGACCTCTCCATCGCCCTGAGAGGGCTGAGGATGTCCCCGTTCGAGCCCCTTGCCCTCGCAGACCTGCACGCCCTCACTCTCAAGACGGCGCTTTTGCTGGCTCTGGCATCGCTCAAGAGGGTTGGAGATCTCTAAGCACTGTCCGCCGACGAAACTTGCCTGGAATTCGGCCCTGAGGATTCTCTGGTGCGAATCAGACCCAGGCCCGGATTCATCCCCAAGGTCCCGTCGGTCCCCTTCCGGGACCAGACGGTGACATTGCAGGCCCTGCCCCGGGAGGAGGCAGACCCAGCCCAGGGTACTCTCTGTCCAGTGCGCGCCCTTTGGCTCTACTTGGACAGAACCCGGGAGTTTCGTAACTCTCAGCAGCTCCTCATATGCTACCACGGCCAGCGTAAGGGGTACGCTGTGTCGAAGCAGCGGATAGCGCATTGGACTGTGGAGGCTATCCAGCTGGCTTACCAGGCGAGTGATGTACCCTGCCCTCTAACGAAGCTGAGGGCCCATTCCACCCGCGGCATCGCCACCTCGTGGGCACTGGCCAAGGGGGTCTCACTCGCCGACATATGTCGAGCTGCGGGCTGGTCGACACCCCAAACCTTCATCAGGCATTACTGCCTTGACTTAGGCGCTGTGCCTGCTGCGGTCCTGAGTGGTGGCAGTGACCCGCTGGCACAGTAGGGGGTAATACCCATGGACGCACATCCCCATGGGTCTGTCGAACATCCGCTCCCTCATCACCAACTCCAATACCGATGAGGGCTCTGATCCGGGGCCTAAGCACCACTAGGACCCCCGCATCAAGGATGTGCTGCGCCTGCAGGCTCCTAGTCCTACGGGAAGGAACCTTTTTTCACGTCTCCCGTATGGTGGATCGGTGAACTCTATCCTCCCACCCAGTCGGCATCTGACTGACGCGGAGCAGTCAGCTCTGCTAGGTTCTGTAGTAAGGTTTTGCCGCTGGCCTGATCCCTACAGAACTCGGGCCGGACTTGCGGACCCCCCCTAGCTGGGTGGCCCAACCCGTGTACTCTATACAAAGCCCCTTGTCAGGTGAATTGTATTACCCCTTTCCGTTCCGTCCCCTACCTGGGCGGGAAACGATGGCTTTTCGATTTCGCCCCCTTTTATAGCCGGCGGAACGCTTTATCGCTTGCTGGATTCCCTCTTCAGGTCCCGATGCAAGCCTCCGCATGCCCCTGTTCCACATCAGGGGCACAATCCTTCTGGTTGCCCTGCTTTTGAGCTCCTCAGCAGTTTGCAATGACCCCGCAATAGACTAATGTCCGGGCTAAGGGGCAAAAGGAGTTCCCGACCAGTGGCCTGACTAACACCTAACCTTCGCAGGTCATGGCCCTTTCGAGGGAGTTCCCATAGTCGAGACATCGACGCCGTCTGCGTCTCGACTGAAAGGGAACGTCTAGGTTACATACGTAATCCGCGTTCCCTGAAGGAGTGAACGCAGACGTCCCTTGGCCATGTACCTCAAGTCGCTGTTCTGAGGTGCCGTAGAGGTAAGTGGGTTCGGCTCCTCGGAAGAAAGCAGAATGAGTGTAGAGCTACGCTCTGCTCTTATAGAGCAGTTGATTGATCAATTGATCGTTAATCAACTTCACTCGCAAATTAATTGCCCGTTAAATATTCGGCTCCACCCACTTTCAGGATGGCTCCACCCATAGTCGAGACATCGACGCCGTCTGCGTTCCCTCCTTCAGGGAATGCGGGTTACATATGTAACCTAGACAATTTAGAATGTTCACTAGATTTTTTTTTTTCAGATTTTTTTTAAGCCAATCAGGGTACAGGTGTCAGTTTTCGAATGTTGATCGAAATGATGATGTCAGTTTTAAGGTACGTTCACATCGAACACGGTTCGCGCGGAAAAAAAGCTCTTCTCGCGAGTGAATGCACGCTTCATTTGATCGCCGCTGAATGCGAGAAGGTGCTCGCTGCAGAGCCAAATGGGAGGAGCTAGAGCTCTAGCTCCCCCTCGCTGGATCTAGTGGGCGGGGCTTAATATGTCATAGGTCCAGAGGCAGGTAGAGTCTGTTCGAACTGTACAACCTGTATGGCACGGTAAGACACCTGAACAGTTCAGGTGTCTTACCGTGCCATACAGGTTGTACAGTTCGAACGGACTCTACCTGCATCTGGACCTATGACATATTATACTTTAATGATAAACGGAACTTTGAGATGTATATAAAATCTAAATCTTACATTTATCGCTGTCTCGATATGACGATTAATGTTATTGTTAGGTTCTGATACCCTGAAACATTATTAGTCAAACGTTATTTTTATTATTATTATTATTATCTATTACATTAATTAATCAGATTATTCAGATTAGTTCACAAATAACCCACAGGTTAATGTGGTGGACAAAAATTAAAGCAGGATGCACAGATAGTAAGCTTTCACATTGCCTACTTATCAAATATTTACATAAGTATTCACATTGAGACATGGAATTGTACACATTGTATGACAATAAAGCATTATTAAAAAAGTATTTACGTAATTTTGTAATTTCACAGAAACGATACTGACTATGCTTAAAATCATCAATCATAATCATTACCAATATTAGACAAATATTATCTATGCCAGCATCTTGCGCATCAACACAAGCATTTACTTCCATTAAGGTTGAACTCGCATTAACATTAACAGCCACTGATAGGCGCTTGATAGCGCGTCAAGCCCCGCCCACTAGATCCAGCGAGGGGGAGCTGGAGCTCCAGCGAGGGGGAGCTAGAGCTCTAGCTCCTCCCATTTGGTTCTGCAGCGAGCAACACTTGCTGAATGCACGCATGACATTCACGTGTTGATTGGAATGCACGGATCAGTGGGAGGAGCTACAGGTGCAGCGTTGGTTTGGAAAATGGCGGACGGATTTTTAAGTTTCTATCTGCATCACTAAGCTTTAAAAAGCTCCAAAGCATCAAAAACGTGTTCAGGGCTGTGGCTATAGGAGCTTATCCTCCAGAGGTGCACCTTGCTCTGCGTGGTTCACCAAAATTTCCACAGGAGCTTCAGTTTGGACCGCAGTCGCGTTCAGCGGGAGCTTCGGCTGATCCAACCCCAGCTCCTAAGCTGTTGCACGGGCATCTCCAGCAGGGAACCCGCGCGTCTGTCCCTGGTCAGTATTCATGATATATTCTGTGTAAATAATGACCAAGAACCTGCTAACCTTATGAACGGATGCTACTTTAATAAAAAGATAAATAACTTTCTTTTTTAACAATAAAAGCAACATGTTAAAAATGCTGTAATCATTATGTAATTACTGTATTTAAGTTCAAGTTCAAGTTCGTTTAATTTATATAGCGCTTTTCACAACAGACATTGTCTCAAAGCAGCTTTACAGTAAACCAACAAGTTTAAACTCAACAAAGTGAAAAGAAATTAATTACTAAGTCGTGTACATGTCCCTGATGAGCAAGCCTGGGGTGATTGTGGCAAGGAAAACTCCCTTTTGGAAGAAACCTTGAGAGGAACCGGACTCAAAAGGGAAACCCATCCTCATTTGGGTAACAACAGCAGTGTGATAAACTATGGTATAAACAGATGATCTGGTAGTATGAACAGATAATGTAGTATAAACAGATGATATAATAATCTAAACATAGACAGATAATATAGTATAAACAGATGATGAATGTGTTCGGTGTAGGTCCAGGGGTGCCGGAACATCTCCAGGTGAATCTGTTTGTTAGGTTGAGGGCTGGTGGTGAGCCTCCCGGCGTCGGATCTTCTCCTGATGAGTCTGGTTGTTGGGGTGAGGAGCTGGTGGGCAGGGCCTCCGGGAGCCTCGGGATGAGTATTGGTAGAAGAGTGGGGTTGGTGGGCTGCGGTCCAGGGGGCGCCAGAACATCTCCAGGTGGATCTGGTTGTTAGGGTGAGGTGATGGTGAGCGAAGCCTCCGCGAATCTCCGGATGAGTATGGAAAAGAAGAAAAGAAGAGAGGAGCAGAATTAGCGTAGCTGCTGTTCATAATATTAATATAGTTTAATGTAATATTAATATAGTTTAATGTAATATTAATATAGTTTAATGTAATATTAATATAGTTTAATGTAAGATCGCAGTTTTTCACGGAGTTAAGTATAGGCTTTACTGAAAAAATACGTCTTTAATCTACACTTAAACTGGGCGAGTGAGTCTGAGCCACGGACGCTGTCAGGGAGGCTATTCCAGAGTTTAGGGGCTAAATGTGAGAACGCTCTACCGCCTTTAGTGCTCTTTGCTATTCTAGGAACTACTAGAAGTCCAGAGTTTTGAGATCTTAAAGTGCGTGTGGGGTTGTACCGTGTTAGGAGGTTTGATAGATAACTGGGTGCTAATCCATTAAGGGCTTTATACGTCAATAGCATTATTTTGTAGTCAATGCGAAATTTGACGGGTAGCCAATGTAGAGATGATAAAACTGGGGTTATATGTGTATATATATACTGTTATATATATACTGTATTTGTTTAATTTAAAATTTTTAGATTTATACAGTTCATTATTGTATTTATCTCAAATGAACAATAGATTAACTTGGTTCTAGTGAAGCCATAAACTGTATTTAACAGTGGTTTTCTTTAGTTTTTATTACAGTAAACTCGTATATTCAAGTAAAATTATATTTATAGTTGTACTTTGGGGAATATTTATTCCACAGCAACATCAGAATTACCAAAAAATGTTAACCTTAAAATACTTCACTGTAGTACAGTTAAAACACTGCATATGTAAATGTCAGGGTTTTTTAATTGCTAGAGTTTGAATTATAATACTTGTTAAACAATGGATTGAATGTAATACTGATGGTGAAACAAGTAAATCAGAACAAATGCTAAATACAGGTAAAGTTAAAAAGTTTAAACATAAACGATGATGTACAAACACATTTGCTATCATGGATCTGCAATCAGTTCTGCAATTAAATGTTTGTCTTCTCTCCTTCTTTCAGACTGATGGTGGAGACTCCAACCTGGTCATCATCAGCAGCTTCATTGCTGGTATTTCCTGAGATTCCAAGATCGTCTCGGATGCTAAGACTGCAGTTTGGAACTGTTTGGTGGAGCAGTTTATGGCTGGGCTCTTCAGTGATGAATGGAGGTCCATTACTGAAGGTTGTGAGGAGAAGAGGAGTCTCTTTGGAGGTCCTTGTGACGCTTAAGCCCGGATAGCCAGTGGAAAAAAGAAGGAGCTTCAAGACGAACACATCATCCCAAACTCAAACCTTTAATTTTAGCGTCCTTCAGCGTCACAAAACAAAAGTAAAACAAATACAACAGGGTAGCGGTCCCAGGGGAAGAGCAGCGCACACTCTCGTCTCTCCCTCTCCTCGCACTCACACCCTCCTGCAGCGCACACACTGAGGGTTTGGGGCGCAGCTCTTAAAGGGCAACATACCTACCTACCTACCTACCTACCTACCTACCTACCTACCTACCTACCTACCTACCTATAATGTGGTACATAGACCTAGCAGTGGACGTTACAGATTCCCCCCTGGAGAGAAAAGGCTGTCCCCAGCCGTACAGAACAGAAGGACAACATTTGTATGTTCAATTCCATACATGGAAACTGAATTACAGTAAGCCTGTTCTATGTCACACATAGAAGGGAATATAACCAACATACATGTTAGCAAAATTTGCACATTACTTTGTATGCTTATAAAGGTCATTCTTTTACAAAGGAGTGTAACAAACATTTCTGTAAGCAGAAATGAACATTAGTGACAACTTTATACAGGTATCAAAAACATACAATGGAATATAGGTAAGTATATATACTTATAGTACTATAAACTCCATTATAACAATAACATTTACCGCTTAAAGTCAAGTCTATTAGTATGGTAGTCATTCGTCCATTTCCTTTGTGACCAACCTGTGGTAACTCTTGGAGCATGTCGAGGTCTCAGATCATAACAATGTTTTTTCTCAGTATTATCGGTGTCATGGGGATCATGTGTACAATTATCAAAGTCAACAACAGGGGCAAAATCATGTCCGTCACCCGTGGATACCATGTCATCAGTGTCAGTCAAGGGATCACAATCAAAATTTGATGTATCAGGTAAACAAGAGTTTACATTTTGGGATAGAAACTCATTGTCTACATCAAGTATGTCAGAATCGTGTGAAAACACATCTCGCTCATTGACTCTATTGTCAAGTCTGAAATGAAAAGTTTTCATGTTTACAACATGAAAAACACCAGCATCAATGTTCTGTCATCAATTTCAATGTTCTGTTCACACGCTCTGTAGCATTTGTCTGGGGGTGATAGGCAGTAGTTAAGCGGTGTTCAGTTCCAAGGAGGGTAAGTAGTCTTTCAAACAGGTCGCTCACAAAAGTGGAACCCCAGTGAGTGCTTCTCTCACTGCCACAATCTCCACCCATTTTGAAAAATAGTCAACAAAGACCAGGATGTAAGCATTTCCATTGGAAGTACGAGGCAAGGGGCAAACAAAATCAACTCCCACATATTCCCAAGGCTTCTGGGGACGGATTGGAACCATAAGACCAGCTGGTTTACATTGACTAGGTTTAGTCAATTGGCAGACTTTACAAGACGACACATACTTTTTCACTTCTGACGACATCTTGGGCCAAAAAAAATCTGTGTCTTAAATGTGCCAAGGTCTTTGTCTTTCCCAGATGACCTGCTGTTGGATGATCATGGTAGTATTTCAGCACAGTTTCCTTAAGAGATTCAGGAACGAAAGGCTTATGGGGGGATGGACTTCCTGTGACGTACGAAGCGGAATAGGTGCAGAGTTTCATGGCGGCACGTTAAAAAATTCTAACAAATAGATTAACACAGTTTTCCGCCCCCAAAATTTGCACGAGGTTGCGTAAATATTTAATTTAAACAACTTGTAAAATTTAAAACACTTACCGCGCCACTCTGGATAACTTGGAGGAATACATCGACGATTGTTTTGATCAATACGCGATGGGCAGATCAAAGAAGAAAGCTAGCCCGGCAGCTTCTACTACAAACACGACGCCATCAAGCAAGCGACAGCGTCCCTCGGATTCACCTGGAGACTCCCAACCTGACGGAGGACTGAGGGAAATCCTGGAGTCAATTGAGCTGCGTCTGGCTAGCTTTGACGCCCGTTTGGCCTTAGTGGAAGTTCTGCATAGGGAGTTCACAGCGATCCGCGAATCGCTGGAATTCAGTCAGCAACAGGTTGTAGAACTCTCTAAAGCGAACGAAGCCCTGAAGACCCACGTGAATACTCTCTCTGAAGATGTAGCCCGTCTAAACGGAGAGAATAAATGCATTAAAGAGACCATGCTGGACCTACAAGCGCGCAGCATGCGCGACAATCTCGTCTTCATGGGGATCGCGGAGAAACCGGAGGAGAACGTGGAAGAAACAATTCATCAGTTCATAAAAGACAAGCTCAAGATAAAAGAAGAAGTTGTTGGACGCATCAAAATTCACCGCGCTCATCGCCTAGGGGGAAAAAGAGCGGATGATCAGCGACCACGACCCATCGTGGCAAAGTTCGCTGATTTCAAGCAGAAAGTGCTTTTAAAGTCACACGGTCGTGAATTAAAAGGCACGAACTTCAGCGTCAACGACCAATACCCCCGGGAGATCCTGGACAGGAGGAAGCGTCTCTTTCCATTGAGAAGAAGGTTCCTGGACCAGGGATGTAAAGCTGTGATAAGCGTGGACCGTTTATACGTCAACAACCAGCTATACCGCGACAAAGAAGCTACCCCGTGGCTCTACTAATTTCAGGTGGTCAGATTTATTAATAATAATGTCATTTTCACCTCTGTATCAACACGACAATGCACCGTCTCACAGGTAAGAGCTGTTTATGTCCTTACTATCAATAATGAGTATGCAGGATGTTCGTCACTCCTTTTGTGCTTTTGTTCTCTCCTTCACTCTTTTCTTCATTTTTGGCACTTTCAGAAACTCTTTCCCTTCCATCACACACTTCCTTACACTTATTTCGTTTTTTCTCTGCCTGATAAATACACAATTTATTAATCTATACTATCCTTGAGCACTGATAAACAGATACTCCATAACTCACCTAGTTACTAATATAGACTCACTTCATGAAAAGCAGCTAACACACATGCATGTATTTCAGTTCATGCCAGCACTAGCCCTGTGTACTTGCATGAATGCCCAGATTAACATGTACACAAGCTCTGCTAACAGAAACCAGCCAATCAACTAACTATGACATCACTGAGGTTTATCACTTGGAATGTGTGTGGCATTAATAAGGAAGATAAGAGAATTAAAGTTTTAAACCATTTACATAAGTTAAAGGCAGACATAGTATTACTACAGGAAACTCACTTCCCCAATTCGATAGATAACACAGTGTATTCACCACTGTTTCCCTACACATACTCAGCCTGTTACAATTCCAAGCAAAGAGGGGTCGCCATAATCATAAGTAAAAATATAACCTTTATTCATAATAATACTATTTCAGATCCTGAAGGGAGATTTATTATAGTTAACATAACCATATCAAACATAGAATACTGCATCGCTAGTATTTATGGACCCAATGTTTATGACCCCTCTTTCGTTAACAACCTTTTCACAGCTCTATCTATGCACTCGGATTCCAAGCTCATAATAGGTGGGGATTTTAACCTGGTACTTAACCCAGAACTGGACAGGCTGAGTACAGCTGCTAATTGTAAAGACTCTCAATCAGCAAGAATTCTCAAACAATATATGATTGATTTTGGTCTTTGTGATGCCTGGAGATCTTTTTATCCAACTTTAAGGGAGTACACATATTTCTCATCGGTTCATCACTCACAGTCACGTCTAGATTACTTCTTAGTAAATAACTCAGTTCTGTCAGATATTACTCTTACGAGCATTCATTCTATATTAATTAGCGACCATGCACCAGTCTCTTTCTCAATAACCACAAATGTTTCACAACCTAGGAGAAACTGGAGACTTAACACATCATTGCTTAAAGACCAGGAATTTATAAATTATTTTTAAAAAGAATGGGAAAACTTTATGGAAATTAATGACACCCCAGGAATTTCAGCGTGTGTTTTATGGGAGACTGCAAAAGTAGTAATGCGAGGTAGAATAATTTCATTCTCATCATTTAAGAAAAAACAAGAGATTCAGGAACATACAGCTTCAAATGTTTTAGAGGATGGATACCACATACCGTTGTAGGGTCATTAAAATACAGCAGTCCATCATGAATTGAAAATTGAGAACATTCTTCTGCCCTTTAATTTGACAGGGTTGATGTTTCTATCATCCGTAGAAGATCACTAGTGATTGGATCCTCAAGTTGCAGTTCTCTTACTTGAGAGCGGTCAGAAAGAGGTACGGTTGTAGGAAAGCGAAGTTCAAGTCCACCAATTATAGCATACACAGGTAGTATGTCCATCGGCAACTTGTCAACCTGCAGAGGATTCCTTGACAGTGCATCAGGTACCTTATTATGCGTACCATGCTTATGGACAATGTCAAAATCAAAATCTTGAAGACGGAGGGACCACCGAGCAAGTCTACCAGTAGGATTTGGACATGACATAAGCCGTTTCAATCCACTGTGGTCAGTAAAAATTGTCACATGTAGACCTTCAACATATGGTCGGAAGTGTTCATGCCCAAATGACTGCAAGACACTCTTTTTCAGGAGTGGAATACGGCTTCTTTGATTTATGCAGTGCTCTACTTGCAAACGCTACTGCTACTTCCCTATTTTGCGCATCTTACTGCATCAGTGCAGCGGCAAGACCATCATCACATGCATGAAGAAAGAAAGGCAAGGAGAAGTCAGGAAAACTCAATACTGGCGCTGTAGTCAATCTTTCTTTCAGAAGCTCAAATGACTCTTGGCATGCACTGTCCCATATGAATGAGCTGTTGCTGCAGTTCGTTGTAATTGAGCATGTCAAATATGCAAAAGCATCAAAAATATCCAGAGCAGTACACACAAACAACGAATGTCCACTCAAATTCGATGGCTTTGCAAAAAAAAAAAAAAAAAATCCAAGGGTAATAAAATTAGTCTCCTTTTAGTTCGTGGTTGAGGAAGAAGAAGAAAAAAAATGAAATTTGAGCAAAATACTCTTCACAAGGCCCCAAAGTCTTCAGTCATCAAAAAAAAAAAAAACTTTCAGATGCACAAAACGGAGTAATAATCACAATTAAAGTGTTCAACAAAGCACAAACCACAAAATAAGGTTATACTATTGACTCCAGCGTTGCAGAGAACATGTCCAGACATGTGCCCATTAACTTTAGCGTTAGCTAATCTTACCATCCCTTGCACCGTAGCCTCGAGTGAAATTTCCAGCAAACTTTTAGCGAAGTCCATGATAAGAAAAAAATTGAATTGGTTGTCACTTGGAACATTATCGACAAAATCCGAGTCCAGAATTAGAAGTTCGGGCGCCAATTGTTCATATTAATTATATAATATTATATTATTAATTAATATATAGTGACTTAATGATACATATCCTGTTAGATGTTGTGTTAAAAATAAATAAATCTTAAATTGTCATAAAGTGTGACGTAAAGCATCACTTTATATTTTCATAAAGAGTGAACATGGAGAACGTATTTTCCTCAACTCACTTCCTCAAACATTTTGATCATGTCTTCTTAATAGTTACCATTTCAATGCAAAAAACTATTTATTAACTGTTTATTTTTCCTAAAGCATCATCCAAAGGAGAGCTTCGCTCCTCAAATCTTTCAAAATATTTTCAATAAACTCTCTTAAACGTTATGACAACGGTAAAACAGTTCTTGAGAACCTTATTGATACTAATTTCCTTGTGTTCTACTGATATTTATTTACATATGTAGCCGTATTAATTTGACTGCCCCTGGCTCATTACCTAGTTGACTCGTTGGCCAATGGTAGAGAGAGAGAACGGGGATTTAAGGACTCGTATTTTGACATGTCAGGTGTGTTTTCCCTCGTTGGCTTGCGTGCTGTCGCTATCGCTGCCTTCCGGGTTCACGAAGCACCTGTAGAAAGGTATGAGTTTCTTTTTAACTTGCGTTTAATCTAGGGGCTTACTCAAATTGTTATTTGTAGCGCGTGTTGGACGGCACAAAGTGCGCGAGTGGAAACGATCGCTTCCGCGTTTCGTAGTTTAGCGGACGGAGTGTGCTGACGTCATTGGGAGCCGTGAGTATGGTCTATTGCACAGCCAACTCATGTAACCAAGCTAGGAAGGAATGAAACGTTTTATTATTTTCTGTTTATGTAGGTGTGACCCACATTGCTGTTCTTAGGGGGACTGCCTATCTGCTGTTCTTAGGGGGACTGCCTCTCTGCTGTTCATAGTGACACCCCCCTCTCTGCTGTTCTTTGAGGATCTCCTCCCTGCAGTGAAACAGTTTTCCTTGCTACCCGGCTGGGTTACCAAGGGCTCTTTAGCTTTGATCCTGTTTTTGTGTGTGTGCGCTTCTGCTGTGCGTGCTTCTGCTGCTGCTAGGCTGTATGCCACCCTGACTCTGCTCTTAGCTTCTGCTGTGTTCTGTTCCCTGGCTTCGCTTCCCTGCTGCCTTCAGCCAGGGACTCTAGTCACCCTCACTACAGCTGCATTGGGATGACAAAGACTCCTCTAGAGTACCTTTTGTTGAATAGCGGACTGGTTTCTCCCTTTTGGGGAAACCCATGTTTTAAACACAGCGGGTCAGTCATTTATGCTTCATAATTATCCGTATTTTTCTCTTTTCTTTATTTTGCACTGGCTTGGCATGTGTGTGTGCGTGTGGTTTTAATCTAGCATTTTTAAATTTTCTGTCTCCTTCCAGAAGCGCAAGCAGGTGGTGTGAACAGTGGAATGAACCAGGCCGACCTGTTGATTGCTGTGGGTGTAGTGCGTGACCACGATTGCTGGGTTTGGGGGACTCGTGAACCTTTTTGAAGTGTGGAATCATCACTGCGGTTTGGGCCTGCTTCCCCCTGCTCTTCACTCCACCATCTTGCAGGAGACTGATTAGTAATTCAAGTGTCATTTTAACATCGCTTATTAATATCTTATAATAAAGTTTTGTACATTTGTACTCACGCCTCCCTACTTCTTCCTCCAGGTCACAATGAACCAGTGTCCTTCCCTGGGGAGTAATTCCTGGCTTCTCCCACCAGGTGGCGTTGTTGAGTAGTGATTGATCAAAGATTGATATGCAAAATCCTCAACATTGTTTTAGGCAAAAATATTCTGAGCGGCCACACATGATTCATCACTAACGCAGCCATTTTTTTTTTGTCATTTGTGAACGTCATACCATATAACATGACTGTAGAATACTTACAATACAGGAGGCAGAATGTATAGAACTCCTTTACTTGGTCAAGATCAGAACATAAGAACACCACGCTTACAGCACATTTCCCAAAAACTAGCACACACTTAACTTCCTCAATCCGGGTCCCCCATTTAAGTCCCTCCCCCTATTCGCTCCCTTAAAAGGGCTTCACTACTTTTAACGTGTGTATGCATAGTAAATACACTACACTCCTTTCCCCCAGTTCACAAAGTCCGAAAATCTTTTTGGAGGTTGATGCTCTCTTACGGGGTACCTCCTGGAACAAGGGGGCTCCAACATGCTCACAGTCCCAGCATCCTCCTCCCCAGGATGCTCAAACTCCATTGTTGTTGGTCGCAGCTCAGGCAATTCAATCTCAGAGGAATTTGGCAGAGAGGCGTTGTTGTCCTCTGACTCGGGTCCAGATGGCCTCCATGAAGGTGCTATCCTGTCTCGTAACTGATCCACGTGCAGTCGGTGCACCTTCTAACTCGGTATGACAAAGGGCCCGTGACATCAGTAATGACCCCTGGCGCCCACTTTTCAGAATCCTTGGCGTAGCTTCTCATGTATACCAAGTCATGTGGTCTAAACTCTCTAACAGCGCCGCAATCCGTTTCAGCATTCAGCTCCAGCTTTCGAAACATATCTTCCCCATGATCAGGGTGCAAACGATCGAGGGCAGTAGTCAATCGACGACCCATGAGTAACTCAGCAGGACTTTTTCCAGTTGATGAATTTGGCATAATGTGTTGTGATAACAAGAACCGAGCCAGACGGGTTTGCCATTCCCCTTTGGTGATGCGAGACAGGGCCTCTTTAGTAGTTTGCACCATACGTTCAGCTTGTCCGTTCGAACTTGGGTGATACGGTGCTGTAGTGACATGACGAATGCCATTGCGGTCCGCAAACTCCCGAAATTCTGAGGATGTGAAGGCAGTGCCATTGTCGGAAACTATAACATCAGGCAATCCATGTGTTGCGAAAAGCAACCTCAGCGCTGTAATAACGGCTAATGATGACATCGAACTCATCAAAGATACCTCCAGCCATTTGCTGTGCGCATCCACCACTATGAGGAATACTTTGCCCTGGAAAGGGCCTGCAAAATCAATGTGCAACCGAGACCATCGTTTTGTTGTTCTCTCCCAAGGATGTACCTTTGCTTTTGGTGGTGCATAACGTGACATCTGACAGGTATTGCATGCCTTGACAGTTTCCTCTATTTCTCCATCCAGGCCCGGCCACCACACATAACTCCTCGCAAGCCCCTTCATGTGTACGATACCTGGGTGTGCATCGTGTAGCATAGCTAGTACCTCCTTCCGCGCCAAAGTAGGAACAACTACACGACTTCCCCAAAGCACACAGTTCTTATGCGCTGAGAGCTCATGGCGGCGCGAGACAAAAGGTTTAAAACGGCTATCAGGTGTCTCATCCGGCCACCCATGCAGCACCCAACGCAGCACTCGTGCTAAAATAGGGTCTTTAAGGGTACAATTGGCATTTTTTTCAGCATGCATGGGTGCGTCTGGAACCATCTCCAGCAATAGCACTTCCAATGGTGGTGGCGTAACAGCGTTAAGTGTGGGTAGGGGCAAACGACTCAGGGCATCAGCATTTCCCATTTGCTTCCCAGGCCTATACAGGGCTCTAGACTAACTTTTTGCACTGGTTGCACTGGTGCGCCTAAAGCACAAAAGTTAGGTGCACCCAAATTTTCAACCGCATCACATTTAACACCCCATTTTCACAAGTTCACTTTTTTTAGTTATCTATTCATTTATTTTTTTTAAATCACTGTCCATATAGACAATATTGACTTGTAAATGATTAACTAACAACCTGGTCAAAATAAAGTTCTTTATTTGAAGCACAATTCTACAAGAAAGGTAACTAAAACTTACTGAAAAAGTGTTTAAAGTGCTTTACTGAGCTGAAATTTAAACTTTAAACTGATTTTGGTCCCCAAGAGCAGCAAATGCTTTCTTTGAAGCAGCATTAATTCCTAATTAAACAAATAAAAACGATAATACCATTTACTACCCAGATCAAGAGTTTATAATGCAGCCTATTTATTTATTTTTTCATTTTTAAGTATCAGAATATTATGGTTAATGCAGTAACGAGACGGTAGGCATATTATTGACATAGGCTCCATAACATGACATGGCTTACCTTGGGCATGAGCATGCTCGACCTCACTGTGTTCAATATTATATTCATCGGTCTTCCTTTCCGCAAGATATGACTGTACACAATGACGAATTCCTTTTTGGCGATATATGTGTCTCCGTCGATCAGGAATTCCATGTACGCACTGTTTACAATTTGCACAGACGTCTTTTGTTTTCAATGTATCTGCGATGACTCCTATAAATTGGGTGCGCACGACATCATTGCTGTACGTCGGGGTAACGTTCAAGCCATTTTTCTTCATAAGAGTTATTTCGGACTTGAATTTAGTGAAGGGGAGTTCTTCTTTTGCAATATTGTAGGCAACGTAAAACTTAATTCTCATCTCGGCCTCGTCTGATGATCTGTTTGCTGCTGCCTGCCGCTGAAAGGCAGCGGGGAGAGGGGACACTTGAGCAGTGCATTTATCGCGTCATGTTATGTGTTTTATAGAAAATTCTGAAGTTTATAGTTTCAATTATAAATGTATTAGAGCCAGTCACAGGGGAGGTTGATGGCTCCGTGTCAGAGCATTGGTTATGCTTTTCACGATCAAATGAAAAATCTATCAATTGTTCTTTTCATCTCCTCTCGTAATCCGCGGCTACATCCACTGTGTACCTTATAGACTCACCTCTCTCTGTCTGACTGCATCACATGAATTTTCAAACGTACGTTCACACACATACAGGAATATCTGGACCACAGCCAATCAGAGGGGGGGTGGGGCGGGATTCGCTCCTCACTATCTCTGATTGGTTTAGACCACGATATGTGTCTGTTGTTGAACAACAGGGAGACTCACAGAGTTTCGTTTTTTTCCCCTCGAACGACGGGTCGCACCGGTGCAACCTTTGATTTTTTTTTTAGTCGCACCATTGAGAAATTAGGTCGCATATGCGACCAAATTGGTCGCACTCTAGAGCCCTGCTATAGCATAACTCATAGTCGTAAGCTGTCATAATCACACTCCAACGCAGCATCCTCGGTGACAGCATAAGCGGCATGGGCTTAGAATGATGCAAGAGGCCAAGTAGCGGCTTGTGGTCTGTAAAAATCACAAAATGGCGGTCTGCTAGATACTGGTGGAACTTTTTTACAGCAAAAACTACCGCCAATGCTTCCTTATCGAGCTGGGCATAGTTCCGCTCTGTGGTAGTCATTGTTCTTGAGGCAAAACAAATGGGTCTTTCCTGGCCATCCTTTTCTAAGTGAAACAATAAAGCCCCTAGACCATAGGGCGATGCATCACAAACCACTGCCAGAGGTTTCTTCTCATCATAATGCGCCGACACCTTATCCGTTTGCAGCAACTGTTTTGCCTGGGTATACGCCAGCTCATGCTTAGTTTCCCATTGCCAGGGAACAGACTGGTCAAGAAGACGATGCAGAGGCTCCAGAATGGTGGCCTTATTTGGGAGAAAACAGCTGTAAAAATTAAGAAGCCCTAGAAATGCCTGAAGCTCTGTCTTGTTTCTTGGAGATGGAGCCTTCTGGATAGCGTCCACTTTTTCACAAGTTGGTTTAATGCCGTCCTTATCCACATGAAATCCCAAAAATTCCACTTGATTTGCTGCAAAGATGCTTTTTTCTCTTTTTAGTCGTAACCCTGCTTCCGCGAAACACTTCAATACGGCCCTTAGCCGTTCATTGTGTTCTTCCATGGTTTTGCCTGAAATCAGAATATCATCCAGGTACGGTTGTACCCCCGGAATGCCAGCGAGCAAGGTATCCATAAATCTTTGAAAAATTGAAACTGCTGTAGACACTCCAAACTGTAAACGCCGAGCCCGAAAAAGGCCGCGGTCGGCTGCTTCGTCATCCAGTTGTTTCAAATCAAGTTTCGTGAAAACTACTCCTCCAGCCAGTTTTGAGAACAACTCAGATGCCGTGGGAATGGGGTACACATCAGGCTTAACAGCCGTATTAACAGTACATCGATAATCACCACAAATTCTCAGACCCCCATCTTTCTTTGCTACAACCACTATGGGTGTGGCCCACTTTGCATGCCGCACTGGTTCAAAAATCCCTTGAGCCACTAATTTATCCAGCTCTTTATCAAGCTGCGGCCGTAAGGCAAAAGGAACTGGCCGAGCTTTAAAAAAATGTGGCGTCACCGTTGCATCAATGTCAATTGAGATAGGTGGCATTCTGCAAACCTCAATGTCCTGAAATACCTCCACATAGTCAGTTAGTATTTCCTCCATGGTCTGAAATTGCACTTTGTGCACCCCTTCAACCATTATTCCGAGGGCGTCAAACCAGTCTGGTCCATGCAGACTAGTGCCCTGGCCCCCAATCACGAACAATGGCAGTGTTTTTTTTATCTCTTTGAACAGCACCTCCACAAATATCCTCCCTTTTATTTCCAAAGTTGCTTGTGACCACTGCTTTAACACTCCGCCATCTGCGTGCATTTCTGGAGGTTGAACGGGCCATAGTGCGTGATAAGTATGTTCACTTATCAAAGAACATGCTGCTCCTGAATCCACTTCCATTGTGTGTTTTTGTTTGTTCAGTATCACAGTAGCCAAGTATGGTCCCTGCCCCTCCTGTTTTGATTTCAAAGTTGCTCTGAAAACATGGTACTCAGCTTGCTGGTCATGAGTTATGGTGTTTGTAGGTCGTTCTGCTCTGACATCAGCAGCCTCCTTGTTATTTCCATGCTTTATCTTGGTCAAACACACTCGAGCTATGTGTCCTCTTTTTTTACAATAATGGCATACTGCAGTGGCAAATTTACAGTTTTGCGGAAAATGTTGGCCACCACACCTGTAACAGGGTTTGTCACAGACTTTACTGCCACTCGTAGTCGCCATTTTGTTTGTTGATGTTTGCATCTGGGCTGCGTAATGAATATCTTCTGGAGGCAGTAATTCCTGTTGTTGTTTACGAATTAACCGAGCATTTAGCAGCGCTGTTTCCGCAGCTAATGCCCTGTCTTCTGCCTCCTTAAATGTGAGTGTAGGCTCTGCCAGTAGCCTTCGCTGCAGCGCTTCATCCAAAACCCTGCAGACAATTCTATCCCGCAGCATCGCGTCCAACTGATCCCCAAAAGAACAGTGAACGGAGAGACCTCGAAGTTCAGCGATGTAGTTAGAAACACTTTGATTAGGCTTCTGCTTGCAATTATGAAAATGAAATCGCTGAACGATCTCAGACGGAGCTGGGCTGTAATGGCGTTTTAGTGCAGCCACAATATTTGCATAAGTCGCTGTAGAGGGGTGCGTTGGGGCGATAACAGAACGTAAAGTGGAATATGTTTTTGCCCCACACACACTAAGCAGCACCGAGCGTTTCTTCACATCGTCATCAATGTCATTTGCATGGAAAAAACATTCCAATCTTTCAATATATTCCTCAAAAGAATTACTGGTGTTCTCATCAAACTCTTCAATACGGCCGAGGATTGACATAGCTTCAGTTGTCACTTATCTGCACACAATAAGTCGGAAATCCGCTCGTCGCCAGTGTAGAATACTTGCAATACAGGAGGCAGAATGTATAGAACTCCTTTACTTGGTTAAGATCAGAACATAAGAACACCACGCTTACAGCACATTTCCCAAAAACTAGCACACACTAAACTTCCTCAATCCGGGTACCCCATTTAAGTCCCTCCCCCTATTCGCTCCCTTAAAAGGGCTTCGTGTGTGTATGCATAGTAAATACACTACAATGACATTACTATATCTTGTCAGAGGAACATTAAAATATATTTTCGTAAAAAAAAAAAAAAATATATATATATATATATATATATATATTTTTTTTTGTCTATGTGACATACAAGATTTTTCAATCACTCAAATGCGTTTTCTGTCAAAGTGTATGACCATTATTATATGCTACGACAAACTAACTCCACCCCCTCAGACACATAATACTCTGGTTATCCTGTACAAAATACGATTCACCTTGGTCGGAGGTTACATGAAAACAGTGCTGCGGTTACGTGTGGACGGACAGTGTAACTGCAGAGGAAAAATACCCGTTTTCAAAATAACTGGGTACATGTGGACAGGGAAACGCATCTAGTGATGAACAAGGGAAACAGAGTGCACCTGTTCTCATTTTTAAATAAAAAATGCCATATTTTATGTATAAAATTTAGATAACTTTTTATTAGATCAATTTTTATTAAAGTCAGTGTGTGACTTCAAAATAATAAATGTAGAAAAGCAGCAACACTGTGAATAGTTTCTGTAGTCACCAATAGAACTGAAATGATTGTTAAGGACGAACAGATGAAACAAACACAAGAACCAGTGACTTCATGATATTTTTTTATTTCTCACCAAAATAGTACTTTTCCCGGCAGAATGCTAATTTACATCAATTTTGTGATTACTTTGCACAAATGTATATTGAGATACATTAGGATGACCATATTCTAATTTCCAAAAACATGACAATTGGCGCAGTCTCGAGACACAAATTCAGAGGTTGATGAACATGCTTTATTATGCTTCAATTAACTTCTGTAATAAAGTAAAATGAAATCTGTAAAAACTTATGACGGAATAATAGCTCTCTAAGACACTTTTCAAATAAATAAATCTTCTTTTACCTTCGGCTGTTCCCAGTTTAGGGGTCGCCATAAATAATGTTATAAATATGAATCTTCTGTTAGGAAATCCTGCTTCAACAAAATATCGCTTAATGACTGTAATAAGATAAATAATAGAAGAGTCTCACAAAGATACTAACTTAACAAACAAAAAATGATCTATACTTTTTATCTTTAGTTTTAGTAGTAACAAAGTAGTACCGTATTATTGTGTGCAAAGCACCAGTGAATTTACATACACACATAATGGTCCTATAAAAAAAATTTAATTAACACTAACATTTTCGTGAATTTATAAAAAAACCCGCCCGTGCGCCTCGGATTAGAAAAGTGAAGATGTCCGGGCAAAAGAGGACGATTGGTCACCCTGAGATACATCAAATTTTAATCAAATTCAACCGTGTTTATGTATGTGCTTCACCAGGAGAGGAGGCTACTGAGCCGTAAAACATGTTCATCTTGGGGAATTCCCATTCAGCTTCATAACCTTGATGTAAGACAAGTTTTAATGTTGTTTTTTCATCTTTACATTTAAAACAATTTAATGTTTTCCAATTACTTTTTTGTTTGTTTGTAATTATATTTGATGTAAATGAATATACAGTGCTCAGCATAAATAAGTACAGCCCCTTCAAAAGTACAAATAAATCAGTAGCTCAATGAACAAAAGAACAATTTCCAAACTTTTACATTTTGGGTTTCTTTGAACACTTTTTTGATTCCGTATTTAAGGTTAATAATCAAACTTGGATCACAAAATCTTCACTCAGCAAAAAACTACTACATCTAGTATTTTGTACAAGCTTTGTGGTTTTTAAGAACAGCAGTGAGTCTTCTAGGCATGAAATGAACACGTTTGTGGCAGACTGCTGCATCGATCTGTCTCCATTCTTCAAGAAGAGCCTCTTTTAGAGCTGGATGCTGATGGAGAGCGATGCTTCAGGATTCCATCAGGTTCAGATCAGGAGACGTTTGATCACCTTCACCCTGATCTTCTTCAGAAATGCAGCAGAAGCTTTAGACGTGTGTTTGGATCATTGTTGTGTTGGATGAAATGTTCACGATGCCATCGATGAAATGCAGTTCCCTAATACAGAATCCAAAAATTGATTCTGAAAGGAAACTAAAGGTTCTTTTGACAAATGTAGTGGAGTGTACTTATTTATGCTGAGCACTGTATGTTTAATGAGTGTTTTCAACACACTGACTGTGGTTTTTCTCTTTACCCTCCATAAGAATAAAAGTTGTAAAAGGACTTCAAAAAATTGGACCTCCAAGATTATGCCACAGCCGGAAACTCTCCCAATGCCTTCTTCACAAAATCTACAAGGAAAGGTTTCTCCGCCAGTAGCAATCCGAACTCGTTCTCAGACCGGATGCTGCAGGGGTCAGTAATCTCTCATTTACCGGTAAATGGATTTTGCTTTCTGCGAATGCTCTTTACATTTCCTATTTCTTGTTTTAAAGTAGAAGCTAAAAATAGGGCAGTCCACTCTAATAACGGACGTCAGAGAATCCAAACACAACAATCCACATCTTTACGGTCTCCATGCCTTTCCCCTACGACCCTGAATCGGATCAGCCAAGTTCAGGGGAACCAGGGTGAGCAATGGCTTTTCTCTCCAAAGAGTTCTCCAGAATATTATACGTGTACGAGAGTTGCATGCTTCAATCCATATGTAAAGAGCTCTCCTCTCTTCCTGGAGGAGCGCTGTGTACATATAACAGAATGTTGGCAGAATCTGAGCACAGCAGATGTATCTGCTCTTGTTTGTGTTGTGCTTTTCCATGTGCACAGTAAGCAGTTCTCTGGGACTTCCTGAATGAGCATTCACTAACGCCTTATCTGTCTCCAATGTGTTTCCTCCCAAAAGGGGTTTTGTTTTTCTCAGAATTTCTCTTGTTTTGTTCATTTAAATTCACAAACTTAAACAATAAAGCATAAAGTCTGTATTTTCCAATCTGTAACTGGTTTAAATTTAGGCTTCAGAAGACTTTGAACCTCATTTACCTAATTATTAGTTAATAATATAATACATAAAATACTATAATTATTTAAAAAGTTCCAAAGTCACAATGTACCCAAGTGGAAGAGTTCAAGTATCTTGGGGTCTTGTTCATGAGTAATGGGCCTATGGAAACAGCAATACACTAAAACAGGGGGATTTGGCAGACAGGCAAATTAACATATTCCCATTGGATTGTAGGGAAAATGATTGGAGAGCTCTAGCTCTATTTAGAGGTTTGCAAACTTTCACTTAAAGGTGGTACTGTTGCCTGCTTCATTGAGGGGTCAACGTTAAGCACTGATGACTCAAACAGGTGTTTGGGGCCAATATGTGGAGATGCATCTTCAAATTAAAAATTCATAATTTGTTGCCAGTAAAGTCCTAAATTTGAATTAGGTAGGAATCGAACTTACAGTTTGAGAGGAGATTGAAAGAGTAGGTTTTTGACATAAATAACATGGTGGACAAAAAATTTGGCTGAATATGGTTAAAATCTGTGTTCTCACCATATTCCAGGACAAAAGTCAAGAACAGATTTCTAACCATAGCATTTTTATTAATGTGTTCATATCTTTTACCCCAAGCTGCCACACAACTTATTGAGCAGACAATCAAAATGGCCAGCCTCAGCATGATGATCAGAACATATTGATACTAAATTTATGATTTTACTTTTAGCTGATATGAAATTAAAAGGTAAATTTTGGATCTCCTGACCACTAGGGGACAGTATGCTGAAACTCCATAGGCAAACTCAGATCATAGTTATAATAACACATGTTAAAGCTAACAAAAGTTACCACCATTTTCCTAATTGTATTTATATATTTTGACCATGAGGTCTCGCTACCACAAATCTTGCTTGGTACCTTCAGGACATGTTGGCAAATGTGCAAGCCAGCTTTTGTAAAGCTATGTCAATGCATTTGCAAAGAAATACAACTTTTGATTAAATCCAAGAAGGCCGACATTCAGAATGGCTCACTTACGAAAAGTGATCTTGGAACATACTTTATAAGTTTGTGATGAACAGATATAAAATTACAAGGCCAATTTTTGTATCTGCTGACCCCTAGGGGGTACTGGGATGCAGCCTCAGATCATGGTTATTATAATAACATCCACCAAGTTTGATGTTGATTTTCTAAAGCATTACTGAGATAAAGCCTTACGACCATTTTGGCGAACATTACGTCTTAATGTGTAAACGCTTTGTGGAATTAACTTGAATTCCACAACTTTTAGTCAGCATGGTCACAGGAAGATCTGGAACTAATTTGGTGAAAATCTGATAATCGGTCCAGGAGGAGTTTTGGTGATATTTCAGAATGGTCACAGCATTGCCTTCATGCATTTGTTTAATTACTCAGTTTATATTAAGTTATGTACACTTAAACTCTCAGACAGTGATGCACTTCCATGGTGGACTACAATGGATTTGAGCTCGAATCACATTTTGTTTTGTGTTTGTTTGATTTTATGTAAAATCCTTTACATGCACTGAATGAGGCTTGTTTGTTTCAGTTTGTTTTGTGATTTTAATTAAATGTTCATCGGAGCATGAAAAGAGTCTTTGTACTAGCTTCCACCTCTCAAGTTTCACTTTAACGACACTGTTTGTTACGATTCCTCTCTCCAGTGAACTCTCAGCTGTCCGCGGATCGGAGATGTTGTCGACTTCTGCTAGAGAGACGCGAGGTCATTGTTCGCTACATGACTGAGGGACGCTTCAATAATCTTTTAGACGTGCTGCGGGCCAGACAGGCTGTGAACCATGAGACCTATGAAATCATCACTGCGGGCCTGACCTTAACTGCTCGCACACGCTGTTTACTCGATATCTGCTCCTGTCTGGGGGAAAATGTTGCCATGTTGGTGGCCACAACTTTAGGTTTGGTATCCACCGATCACACATAGCTGGCATGCTGGTTGAGTTTTATCAAACTGCTGTGCACATGAAACCACTAATAACAGATTAATATTATATATTATGTGTAAAACATATTGGTAATGTTAGTATGTTCTTATTTGAACTACTTTGACGGATCAATAAGAGAGGCCAGACTCTCGGAAGTGTTGAGCTGCTGTGCAGTTTGAAATGTAAAAACCTCATCAAATTTACACCTATTATAAAAGGTGGCGGTGATGTCGTTGTTTTCAGTTTACAGACTGAAGAGATTATTCAAGTTCCTTTGAGCTCACAAGGACCTGATGAATGGTCAAGGGCAGGTTTGATTACCCTTCCATTGTTTATGATGATAGAAATCATTCATAATCATTCACTGCTGTATAGAAGAGGTTTGAGAAAATTCATTTAGGAAATATAAGAAACTCATATTTTCTCCCGTTGTTTTTAAACCTTAGAAGCACTTTTGAGGGTTTTTTTTAACTACTTTAAAATTTTCTCTAATATATTATCTTTTTTTTTAAACTGCATATATACATATATTTTATTTTACATATATTTTTTATTACACAATAATTCCCTAACAGACTTGAAACTTGAACAAAAATGTTTTTTTTTAACCCTGGAAAATCCTTAAAAACATAATATAAGGTCAAAACTATGAAAATTTTCTCTCTTAAACCTAATACACTGTTCTATGCGCTTTGTGTTCCACTATGCTTTGTTTTATGCCAGAATTAGAAATACAAGCCATATCACATGTCTTGTAGTTCCATGGTTATTCCTTCTTTTCACCACTAGATGGCTGCAATCTGGGGTCTGTGGAATGAAACTGAAAGGCGATTTTTCTCACATTTTAAAATCAGGATTATTATATGTAGCAAATTATGTGTCGTAACTCTTGAAATATTTATTTGAAACCAAAAATTTCAAAGCTAATAACCTTTTTGAAACCTACACATTATATTTAAAATCTAAATTAAACAATTGGTGAATTGCGTCATTCTTACTTAATTAAAAGTCTGAGTGTTAGGAACATGCACAGATGCATGCACAGACATCCTAGGAGTTAATACTTAACTTTCTTATAAAAGAGGGAATAGGCTCTAAGCTGACAATGGCTTAGACTCTGTTTGAGAGGTCTATTATAATGTATGTACAGTATATTCGCAGCAAGAAATTACTTTTAACAGTGTTGTTTGATGCCATGTGTGTAGCTATATGAATAAAATATTCAGACCGGACGCTGTTTTTCTCATGTGGCCTTTCCTCTGAACTGTTGTGCAAGGCTGACTTCTCAGAGAGTAGTTTGTATTAAAATACTTAGTATTTCTCAAGTCAGCAGGGTGCTACATTCCTCATCATGGACTGTCTAATTGCCCAGTGATCTTTACACTTGTTGCTTTTAATGAACTTCTCAGGGAACACATTTCAACTGATGTAAAACCACACATTGTAATCGTTGAAATTTATCATTAGAAATGTAATTGTCAAAAGAAATACGATATACCTCAAGGTAACGTTACGTAACGTCAAAAACTTCACTCTGTTCACTGAATGAACAGTGGTTTGTAGGTTTGTCTCCAGGTGAAAAACAAATGTTCAAAACATTCTTTTGTCTACCTTAAACTATACCAATTATCATGATGCAAATAAATTGTAGAATTGCTCATGTTTCATATACTTAAAGAATATGGCTTTTAACCCTTATATGTCTCTGTTTCTGACCCTTAAAAATCAACGATGCGTGTGCCAATGACAGTGGTATTTTGAATTTGGTAGGAATGACACAACCCACCTATTGTTTAATTTTGATTACAAATAAAAGTGTGTAGGTTTCAACAGGTGCATTTTTTTATTTTTGGGTTTAAATGAACATTGCAAGAGTTTTCATAATTTTCAAGATAATTAAAATGGGAGAAAATTCCCAATCGTCTTACAGTTTAATTTTACAGACCCCAAAACGGTATTATCTGTGCCATCTAGTGGTATAAAGAAGGGATAACCCTTGGAAATACAAGACCTGTGAAATGCCTTCTGTTTTTCAAAGTTCTGGCAAAAAACAGGACATTTTGGGTCAAAAACTGTGTATAAGATTTAGGAGATGTTTGCCTGGTTTATACCATTTTCACATTGTTTTAACCTTATTTTTGCTTTTTTTTTCATAAATTTTTTTCGTCTCAGTACTTTTGATTTGGGTTATAAAACATAAATACTGTTCGTTCTCATTTTTTTCAGTAAAAAAATGACAAAACATAATACTCAATTCAGTTTAATCCATGAATACACAATCTCAGTTTTGTTGTTGAATTAATGTGTAATGTAATTATAAAATATTAGTAAAAAAAAAAGCTGGGGTTATGCTTAAAAAATTAAATCAAACATTGCCACAAAAAAACTGATTTAAAGGTCATTTATTAGAGCAAATTGTAAAGTAGTAAAAATCGCCCAAAAAGGCTCCGGACTTCTTAAAGTTAATGTACCAACATATGCTAAATTGGTAAAATGCACCCTGTATTATATGGTCAGAAAATAATTTCTTACTTTCTTTAAAATATATAGGTGCTATACTTTTAATGTATTCTCACTATGCAAATAATGTTTAATTATATTTATTTGGGTTATTACAGTTACCAAAAAAGCTGATAATTTGCAGTTCATAGTAAATATACGTTATCATTACGTTGCTATGTTACTTTGTACCTTGCACTTACTTACATATGTATTTTCAGTAATATATTAAACACTTTTTAAAAGAATATCTCAAAGTACTAGCAATAAAAATATCACAGTTAGACTCAAATGAAACTTAATCCTTAGAAGTCTCTGCACCCATCAGTACCAATCCCACGTTACCCACCTATTGTTTAATTTTGCTTTCAAATATAATGTGTAGGTTTCAAAAAGGTTATTAACTTTGATATTTTTGGTTTTAAATGAACATTAAAAAAGTTATGACACATAATTTGCTAATTAATTCAGTTTCATTTTACAGACCCCAAATCGGTGCCAGCAGTGCCATTTAGTGATGAAAATAAGGAATACGCCTTTGAAGACAAGACCTGTGATATGGCTTGTGTTTTTCAAAGTAATAAAAATAATAAATCACAACTGAACAAAAAGTGCTTGGAAGAGTGTACAAGGTTTGGTTTTTCATAACAAAAATCACAATGTTTTGCCCTTGTTTTGCTTTTTGGGGGATTTATGCTTTTTTTCTTGTCCCAACACTTTGAGTTTTGTTTTAAAACATAAAAACTGTTCTCAATTTTTACAGTGAAAAATGACAATTTATCACTCGAATTGTATTTTTTTTGTACAATTTCAAGTTTGTTGTGGAATTATTGTTCAATGGAATGAAAAATATTTGAAGTAAATAAAGATATGGTTGTACTAAAAAAATATCTTGCTTGAAGTAGTAAAATCTACGGATAAAAATACACTTAATGGTAATATTACTGTATTGATATTAAAATGTCTACTTTCAGTGTTAAAATGGCATAGAAATTTTATATATATATATACATATACATATATATATATATATATATATATATATACACATACATATATGTGTGCGTGTGTGTGTGTGTGTGTGTGTGTATATATATATATATATATATATATGTATATGTATAGATATATATGTATAGATATATATATATATATATATATATATATATATATATATATATATATATATATATATATAAACTTTGATTTAAAGTATGCTTTAGTGTTATGTTTTTAATTTGTAATACGGTACAGAACACTTAATTAAAAGTATGTTAAAAGTGAAGTTATAAACAGTTCAATTAGTTTAAAAACTTCTTGAAATATAATACAGTACATGTTTGTTTGTTTTCAGTCGGGTCACTGGTGCTGTAAAAACCTGAAACTCACAACAGCTGAAACTTAATTTATTTCATTTTTTCACGTTAGCAGATCACTAAAATACATTACATATGTGTTCATTCTTTCAAATATAAGTCGCTTTGTATAAAAGCGTCTGCTAAATGTAATGTAAACCATTCAGAATCAAATACAGTTTATTTCAAAAAATAATTCTTAAATCGGAATCTTAATATTGCGATGCTATTTCTCAACATCGGTTAGTGTTACTGACCCGTTTATGCCCAGAACTGTTTCAGACACACACCTTTGTTTCACTTCATTAATCATCTGAGTTTGAATACATCAGGTGTGAAAGAGAGTTAATCAGAAAGCTCTTTAATCACACACACAGGGGGACATTACCTGTAAATGGCTCACTTTTAGCTTCTGGGCTGTGAAAAAGCACAGGTTTGTCGGAAACACTGATTTGCATGAATACCCACGTGACAATAATTTTACCGGCGTCACGTGACTTTGTCTGGCAGCTTGCTCTCAGTGCTGGAGGCTCGATGGTGTAGTTAAAGATGCTGCTGTGTTCGCTAATGTCACCAGTCAGACAAAGACGATAAACAACCGGCACGACGAAGTAAGTACATGTGCTTTCTGCCTATTTAATACGCTGCTCTATAAAGAAGTAAAGTCACTTCTGGTAAAGCAACGTTCGCTTGTTTTATTGCGCTTATTTCCTAAAAACACAACACGTTCTTCTAAATGAATGTAAAGCGGGAATGTACTGTTAAAATGTCGCAGGGCTGGTGTGTCCCGTTCTTAAGGTTACAAAAACAGGATGCCACGTCTCATTTCATCGATTAAAGCATTTTTGTAATAAACTGTCACAACAATTACACTTTGACATGTATCTTTCTCTACAAATGTTAACTTATAGTCGGATAGCGCCCCACAACGCGTTTATAACGCAATCTAATGGGCTTGTTTTGTTGAACAGCTGATTTCTGTGTCCTCAACGTGTTCCTCAGAGCTCGTGTAGGCTCTTGCAGGGTGTCCCGGGGGGTTTTCTCTCATAGCATTTGTTTTTCTTCTCCAACACTTAGCTGCCTTCAAGGGTTGTGAAATTTTAGCTTGTTTTGAACCCAAGGGTGCTATTGCATTGTTATAACATTGTTATTAAGTACCTTATATATATATATATATATATATATATATATATATA